>JAAOAR010000355.1:0-34270 GCA_013395995.1 Fusarium pseudoanthophilum | reverse complement strand
GTCCATCTGCATACTGTAGGTAGGTGGGCGGGCGGGCCGGGGTCTGTTAAGGTTAGGCTCAGTCGTTACCTATCTGAAAACTTGGGGACCGCCGTAGCCTTGAGGATCAGAAAGCTACAGATTCCTGACCATCCTTTCAGCTCCGGGGCGTGCAACCGATTGCCCTTCAGCACGGCAAATCATAGCAAATCGCCATGGCGTCAACATCACAGTTCATTGGGCTTGCAAAGTCGCTGCCCGCACCACTGCAGCGCTTCTTTGCCCGCTATCCTCCCGCCGCCATCCTCCCCGAAAACACCCCAAAGACCCGATACCAAGAGGAGAGGCCGAACCCCTTCCGCTTCTACAAGCACCCAGTGACTGGAAAATGGCAAGATCCTGTCTACTCGCAGCGCCGCCAGGCTGAGCTGGTCAAGATGGCCCGTGAGAACGGCGTTGAGGATCTGCTGCCAGAAACACGAAAGGGCACTGAGTACAAGTTGGCTCACCGGGTTGAGCATGGTCTGAGAGTCAAGGGTACTGGTGTAGGACAGAAGGTCAAGGGCCATATTCACGAACGACATATGATTGCAAAGTAAGTGAAGAGCCCCATCATGGCCATCACAGCTGTACTGGCTGGCTATGTGTTGCCATGAGCCCAGAACAACATTGACTGACTGTACTGCAGGATGGAGACCAGAAGAAAGGCCATGCTGGATATGCCCAGTCTTATCAAGCGCTGGAAGAGGGTAAGAATAGACATTGACTGCCTTGATCGTTCAAGGAAGCATGTGTTGCTAACTACATCAACAGGTGGGCAAATACGGTTGGACCAAATTCCCCAAATAAACAACAAGAAGAGAGATGGAATGACTGCTTTGGCCCGCCCTGTACATTCACCGTGTATTTTTATGTACAAACAATATCAGCGACCGTCTTGTCGAGAACCATCGTGCATTCAAGATCCAGCCTCCCTTCCGTAAATTACAGGCCACCCAACCACCACTGCGTCTGGAGGTTCTGGGACATGAACTTCCTATCTTGTACACCAACTGGCATTAAGTTAACATGGCTCTCATTTCTCCACGTAAACCAAGGTAGATAGATATCTACGATTTCACCATAGCTCCATACCCTTGGAGCGCATCACGTGATATCAAACACTGAAGCCTTTAGTTGTCCAGATCTCTCACTTGACAAACAAGCATCTGTATAACTCGGCCCCATAGCATGGCCTCTTCACAGGCTGCAGTCACCTCGCCAGAAGTGGCAACACATTACCAAGTCCTCAACCTCACGCCCACGCTACTCGACACACAGCATGATTCTACACCCCTCATAAAGCGCGCCTATCACCGGGCCCTCCTCCGTAACCACCCAGACAAGGTCAAAAATTCAGATCCTTCCTCTGTTTGCTTCACAGTCGACCAAATCACAGCTGCTCTCAACACTCTTTCCGACCCTTCCTGTCGGGCAGCTTACGACGCCGTTCTGCGGGTTTCTCGCCCAAGCGAGAAGAGAGATGGCTCTTTCCAGACCGGCGTGGAAAATATTGACCTAGATGATCTGGCATTTGATGAGGATCAGGAATGCTGGTACCGCCCTTGTCGCTGCGGGAATGAGCACAGCTATGAGTTTTGTGAAGCAGACTTGGAAGAAGTGAGTGATGAGGGGGTGCTTGTGGTTGGCTGTCTCGACTGTAGTTTGTGGCTTCGAGTTCACTTTGCCGTTATTGAGGATGGACAACAATCTCATCCTTCAGATAAAACTTCGAAAGATAAGACTTGACTCTGCGGCCTCCACATAATCAGATTATGGTAGAACCAACCATGACAGAGAGTGCTCTTATCCGCATATATCTTGCCAAGGGCATAAACTGACCATGCCAGGATCCATGATCCAAGAACCTGGCCTTAATCAAACAACATACCTTGTACCATAACATAGTATAGTTCCTTGCGAGCCAAAACAAAAACAAAAAAGAAGAAGAAGAAAAAGGCCCATGTCATTTTCTTCAACTGCGTCATCACTAGTCATATATTTCGTGTATTGAAAGTAATTTTAGTATTTTTATTGTCCAGACGGCCAACGCATTAACAGTCTAAGAGCAGAACGTAAAAGTGTTCTGTTATAGACTCGCCTTGCCAGCCCGTTGGTGAAAAAGTCAGCCCTTTCCATGGCCATTGTCTGTACTGAAACGATGCCGAAGCTCTTGATCAAAAACGAGGTCTTCCGTCCACACTCCGTAGACACCAGTCCACCTGACACCTGCATAGACAAATCACTAGTCGACTCCTTACTCGGCCTTAGGCTCCTCGGCCGGGGCAGCTGGCTCCTCGGTGGCAGCCGCAGGTGCGTCCTCCTTGGGAGCCTCGGCCTGACCAGCAGCGGAGGTCTCGGCCTCAGAGGAGGTCCAGAGGGTCTATCATTACGTTAGCTGTCGTCGAATAGGTGAAAATGAGCAATCAGGAAACTCACAAGATTGTCGCGGAGCAGTTGCATGATCAGTGTAGAGTCCTTGTAGCTCTCCTCGCTCAAGGTATCGAGCTCTGTAGATTCCGTGTCAGTAAAACATTGGCCAATAGAAAGCAGTCGCGAGTCGTACCAGCAATAGCGTCGTCAAATGCCTGCTTGGCCAAGTGGCAAGCCTGATCAGGGGCGTTGAGGATTTCGTAGTAGAAAACTGAAAAGTTAAGGGCAAGACCCAGACGGATAGGGTGGGTGGGAGGAAGCTCAGTCTGGGCAACCTCAGTAGCAGCCTTGTAGGCCTCGAGGGACTTGTCGGCAGAGTCCTTGCGGCGGTCACCGATGGCGAACTCGGCAAGGTAACGGTGGTAGTCGCCCTTCCTGCAAGACTGGTCAATAAAAGTATGCGACAGGATGTGGGGAGTTGGCGCCTACATCTTGTGGTAGAAAACCTTGGACTCGCCAGATTTGGCAGAGGGAATAAGGTGCTGGTCGAGAACCTCGAGAATGTCGTCGCAGATTTTGGCAAGCTCGGCCTCAATCTTCTGTCGGTACTCCTTGATAAGGGTAACCTGAGAAGAGTTGCCCTTTGACTCCTCCTTCTGCTCGATAGAGGTGACTATGCGCCAGGAGGCACGGCGGGCGCCAATGACGTTCTTGTAGGCAACGGAGAGAAGGTTTCGCTCCTCGACAGTGAGATCTCGATCCTCACCGGCGACAATCTTCATGTTCTCAACCATCTCTACAATGGGCGCGCGCCCCATACATTAGCGCGCGGTTGACATATTGTGTTGAGTCCTAGAACATACCCTCATATCGCTCAGCCTGCTCGGCGAGCTTGGCAAGGTAGACGGCATCTTCGTGACCCATTTTGTTGATGTTTGGCGACTGTGTTGGAGGACAGTTAGTAAAGGGGGTGGTCAAGCTTGTCAGACGAAGCAAATAAAGCGATATGTGCAGACACAGGCAGATAGGCACAAAGAGAGTGGTAGTGGAGTCGAACGGCGCAAGCTCGTGTATGCGTTGAAGAAAGCGACGATGATGGAATGATGAAGGAAGCTTCGAAGTGGGCGAGGGGCGACAAGTCGATGGTTTTAGGCGATACAGGGAGAGGCAGTTGCGCGCCTAGTGCGTGGCTAGAGCGGCGGCGACGACTCGGTGAGGCTCCCCGCTCTTAGGCCTGTCAGTGGCGGAGGGGTTTCTGAGACGACGGCCTCCTAAGATGGGCGACAAGCGACAACGAGCACCACACAGTAAGTAAACGACGGGTAGCCTCGAAATAAGGTGGTTTTGTCGTTGGCAGTACAGATAAGGCGGCTATCGCTTAATCGTGGTGGTGAAGGCGCCCGGAGATCCCAAGGGGGATAATGGGTGCGTGTTCGTTTCGGTCTGAGGAGGGGGGGCAATGACGACAGAGGGGGGTGGTGGAAGGGCACAACGAAACACAAACAACAACAAGAAGATGAGAGAGCCGCAACAGGATATGGCGATGATGGTTGTTGTTCACAAGTAGAAGGGCTGGGCTGGGCAGAAGTGTAGATACGTACCTCGAGTCGTGGAAATTTAGAGTTAGCTTGAGGGATTGGTTAAGGGAAAGCGAATAAACAAAATTCGGCTGAGAGGAGCTTCAGTTGAAGGAGTTGGCAGATGGCGAATGGGGCCAAGAGAAAGAGAAGAGAGATGAAAAAAAGAAGTGGTTTTGTTTTGCGGGACGAGTTGAGTTGAGAGAGTTAGTAGTACCTTAGACGGGGGAGTTATTGTCAAGTTATTGGTTGGGGGTGACGAAAGCGCGAGAGATATCGAGGAAAGGGCACCTCTGGGCAGTGACTGTCGGTGCCAGCTGCCAGTAGCCGGGCAGTCAGCCCCATATACTGGTACGTACCCCCACCCAATAGGTAGGTTGTCACCCACCTGCCATGGTGATCCATTGAAACTGGCTAGGGCCTTGGAACTTCAGTGGACCCTCAACAATGGACAATCGCTCTTCTCATTCATGCTTAAAAGCTCATTAGATTGATTGTCTTGTCACGATTACAAGTTGCCAAACGACACGGGTCTCTACTGAGGCCTCGCATTGATAGGTGTTGGGTCTTGGACCTTGGCATTCTTACTACACTCCCTATGTAATTCGTCTACCGAACAGTCACGCCTTACTTTTCAGCTTAGGTGGTCCCATAGAAATGTCCATGTTTCTTTTGAGTTGGCATCTCGACGTTATGAACTATGTTCATTTTGACCTTGAATCTCTGGCCGACAAAAGCCGTTGACAATAGCGGAAAGACACGTCAACGGCTAAGAAACGGGCACGTTAAACAAGGCGACTTTACTATGTACCAAAATAAAATAAAAGGAAAAAGAAATGAGGGGTCCATGGTGTCAAGTGTCATCATCGTCATCATGCGACCCGACCTGATTGCTTCTTTTGCCTTGTCAGTCAGGCTGTTGGTGTGCTCGGAGCAGCCACAGAAGTGCCGACACGAGACTTTGGTTGTGTGTGGGACAGGAACGGCAATCTCAATGCTGCTGGTCAGATTCATCATTATCATATAGGAACACGAAGAAGGTCTCGCTATCAAGTCAGTCGATTGTTGCTCTGCAGTGAACACATCTCGCCTCAGTCTTACAAATCCACTAGATAAGTAGCTAGCATTGCACCTTATTTTACTCCGACAAAGTCCAGGCACCGATTTCCTTGATGAGTAGTCTAGGTTACTAAGTCATATAACTACTAAGGTAGTCTACAAATGACTGGTTCGTACATTGGTGGAGCACATCTGCCCGGGTTATACTTGGATTGAGTATATTGTGTTGTTTTGACAGTTTATCTAAGATTACCTGACGTCGTTATCCAAAACATCCAATACAACTTCCACTGCCAGCCATAGTTGTCCCGAATTTCTTGAGGTCTACATATACTAATTAACTCGATCAGTCTAGAACAACCGTTTGGTACCTATTTCAGTACCTACTTATTGTGGTATTGTTTATGTGAGTAGCATGTACATAGAATAAAACCCGATAAAAACCCCCACCTCATAAGAGCTCTGATGTCATGCATTGGCTTGGGTGTATCGTACATGTGATGCGCCATCCATCCCTAAGGTACCTACCCTACTACCTTACTTAGGTAGGTAGGTACTTACTACCTAAGGTAGTAGGGTAGGATACTAGGTAGTAGTAGCTTGTGAAGGTTGAGTCGGGTATCAAATGCAAGGAAACCCCCGAGTTTCATACCAGTAAAATACCGATAAAACAAAGTGCTCCTTTGTGCAACATAGGGTAGTTTTATGCCTGACCAGGCACCCTAGAGCTATATCCTAGTTCCTAGCTGGCTTAATTCTATTGTCTCGTACTCTGTACTCGGTAGGCTGAAAGATCATGACCCAGATCCGAGCTTGCAGGCGGAGCAGGCCGGGATTTGCCGCTAGGCCAGCCATGATTGTTAACCCAGTACTTGGCTTTACCAGCACGTCATGTGCTAGCATCAGGTAACGGCCTAAGGCGACCATGGCATTCTACCCTTGGCCTGAGCTCGTCGTCAGATCATGGCCGACTCTTTCACCAGCAACCCTCCAACGTCATCGGCTACAAAACAAAGCACATCTCCAATCCTTCCTTGTCACTAGCAAGCCAAGACAAAAAACCAAACCTCAACGCCAGCATGCTTCGCACAACCTTCCGCCAGACAGCCGCCTTCCGGCCTGTTCGATGCTTCTCTACCACTCCTCGCGTCATGACTGAGGGAGCTACTGGTTCAGTCCGTCCCACTGGTGGTTCCGGGTGAGTTCTCAGTCTACGGCCCAATTGACATGGTGATTGAAGCATTCTGACATTTGTCATTCTTTAGTGATGCCTTCCAGCGACGGGAGAAGGCCAGCGAGGATTACGCTATCCGCCAGCGCGAGAAGGAGAAGCTGATCGAGCTCAAGAAGAAGCTCCAGGAGCAGCAGCAGCACCTTGACCGTCTCTCCAAGCACATGTAAGTCACCCATATACCATCCGTGCAGTTGACGGGCCCGAGTTGAGCATACCTCTAACTTCAATTCCTCTCCAGTGACGAGATCACCCGTGAGCAGGGCGGCGAGAAAAACTAAACAACTCATACCTCGGATTACCGGATAACCCCCGGCAAAGACTGCGGGGAGAAACTATCAGCTTTGAGTGAGGTTCAATCCCACTCACCAAGATCGAAGGATGTACATTTATCAATTGGGGAACTCGACCTGACTTGAAATTGCACTTATTCCAGTGCTTGTCTTTTTTCCATAGTCTTAAGGTAAACTAGTGTACAAGAACAATCACGCATTTGCACTCCTCAACATTGGATTCCCAGATGTTGCCCGTATCCTTGTTACTCGGAACTGAGCTCTACTGCACGTCTTCTCCCCGTGTTCGTATCTGATACAGAATTACCCGAATTGCTTGCCTAAAACTCCAAGCCAATAATTATTACTCCTCCTCATCGTCGACCCATGTAAGAGCGATAAAAGCTCTCTGCCGCATCGTTATCAGAACCAGCATAGTGACTTCCTAGGTTGCTGCTCGATTTCTGAGCAGCCGTGACCTTAGCTTGCAGCGATGAGGCATTAGCATCAATCCACTGCAATTGTGTAAGGTGACCATTCAGGACCCGAACAATCTGGCTCAGCTGTGTACTGGGTTAGCAAACCTTATCCAGGGTGATAAAAATGGAATGTAACTTACAGGGTCCTCAGGCTTAGCACCCTTGTTCAGTGTTCCTGAGATGTCATTGATTTCCTTGACCATCTTGGAGAGATCGCGCGACTTTTCATCCAATTGTTGCGTCAGCTTCTCCGCAAGCTTGTAGGTACGTTCTCGTTCCTGGTCAGGACCAGCTAGCTGCTCGCCAGGACCAAGCTGTTTCGCGAACATATCCTGAACCTCAGACTCATATCGGTCCAACCAAGCCTCGAGCTCATCTTGTTGGCTTTCTACAGCAGCAAGTTGTCGCTCAATTTCATGGCTGGCTCGTTCAGCCTCGAATGTATCCAAGTACAACTTCTGGATCTTCTCGCCGTTATCCACGAGGCTTCTGTCCCAGGTTGACACAGTGGTGGCTTGCTCCTTGAATTCCTTCTGGTACTTGGAGAGATCAGATGCCCAACGTGTGACAATGTCCTCCATGGTTTTGTTCTTGAGTCGCGCCATCTGGGATGTTGGGCCAGTTGTGGAAGCGCCTAGTGCCCCAGGGGTGGCACTGGAAGTCGCAGACTTAGTTGCATCCTTGCTGGCATCTGTGGTAGGCTTCGCACCAAACAGGCCGCTGGCAGCAGCAGGAGTTGAGCCAGCCGCAGGGGCAGTAGTGGTTGTTGCACCAGTTGTTGCAGTTGTGGTAGCTGCAGAACCGGCTGGCTGGCTGGATGCAGGTGCTCCGAACAGACCACCGGCGGGCTTCGAAGTAGACGACTCAGTAGATGGCTTGGGGGCGCCGCCAAAAAGATTACCAGCACTTGCTGAAGTTGTGGCTGGAGCTGCTGTAGAAGTTGTAGTCGTTGCAGGTTTGTTTCCAAACAGACCTCCAGCTGTTGTTGTGGCAGAAGCGCCCGAGGCAGCAGAAGTTGTTGCGCCGCCGCCGAAAAGGCCACTCGCCGATGTCGAGCCCGGAATTGTAGTCGCTGGAGCTGCAGGTTTGGCACCGAATAAGGAGGCCGTGGAGCTGGCAGGGGCCGTGCTACCGGCTTGCGTAGCCGCAGCCGGCGGAGCCCCTTCGGTCTTTGCACCAAACAGGCTTCCGGCCGCGGGAGTAGACGCTGAAGCCGGCTTCGCTCCGAAAAGGCCCCCGGTAGGAGCAGCGCTTCCGGACTGCGCACCCCCGAAGAGACCACTGGGTGATGCAGCTGCTGTAGTGCTGGGTTGGGCAGAAGGAGCAGACGTGCTTGCAGGTTTCGCTCCGCCGAATAAACCTGAGGTTCCGCTGGATGCTTGTGCGCCTGTATTTCCAAATAACCCACCAGCAGGCTTCGCAGAGTCGGTGGGTGGTGCCCCTGCTGGAGTCGTAGATGGCAAAGCGAAAGTTGGTTTAGCGGGAGTTGCGGCCCCAGAGGCAGCATTTCCGAAAAGGTTCGTGGGTGCAGAAGAAGGGGTAGCTGTCGCTGCCTGGTTGGCATTATTCTGGCCGAACAGACCAGCGCCACTACTAGCAGTGGTAGAAGAGCTGCCACCGCCGAAGAGGCCAGTGGCAGGCTTGCTTGCATTGTTCCCATTGTTTCCAAAAAGTCCTGAAGACGCAGGAGCCGTTGAATTGCTGGCACCACCACCGAACAATCCACCGCTAGAAGGGGCTGAAGTAGTCGCTGACGTGGTAGACGAGGCACCACCAAAAAGACCACCTGTCGCAGGAGTTGTAGAGCCACCAGCACCGAAAATACCGCCAGAAGAGGGAGTGGTAGAAGTGTTGGCCGTGTTTGCGCCGCCGCCGAAGAGATTGCTGGCGGGCTTCGGCGCCGAGGCACCGCTTTGTTGACCAAACATAGTGGTTGCGCTGCTGGTCGGTGTTGTGGTATTACTGGCAGAGCCACCAATCGAGCCAAACGAAAAGCTAGGGGTTCCTGTAGCTGCTCCAAAAAGGCTTCCCGAAGCTGGCGCAGTCGATGTCGTGTTGTTGGGCGCGCTGGAAGAGCTTGCGTTTCCGAAGCTGAACGACATCTTGGGAGCTGGAGGCCGAGATCAGCTCGCTCGAATTGGGGAATTTGTCGGTCGCGAGTACCTGACCCAGTTTAGAGAAGTATCGAGACGTCGAAGAAGAAGTTTCCCAGTAGTCGAAAGCAGGACCCGGGATGATGACTACGTGAGTCGAAACGGGAAGATTGTGGTCGTTGATGGCAACGGATGTGTTGGAGGCGGCTGGTCCTCATAGTATTTGGGAGCTTTTTTTGTGGAGACGCGTCCTGGGATAAGCATTTACCGCCTGCTGCACCATGTCCGCGCTAGGCTACTTCTGTAACCGGGCTGCTTTACAGTATACTCTACGTTATAAACGGTGTTTGCATTAGGTTCTCAGTTTGGCTGTAACTTCGGATCTTGATAAAGACAAAGTATCAACAATTACAACAGGTGACTTAAAATCACAGAGCTTTTGACACCCACGAGTGAAAATTCTATATGGTGCTTCATCATGATAATGCAACAAAAGCCATGAGCTACGCTGCTCTCGTGTAGCGTTCTGGTCGTAAACATTCAGTATGTTGTGAAACATTTCGAACTGAAGATGCTGTATATGGATGATAGGGGAGTCTTTAAGTTGAGATCGGTTGGCTTATAACAATAATACCTAGGAAGCACAATGGAAGATGTGGGACCGTCTAAATGAGGCAATAGGCTAATACTGCATTATGTTTTATGTAGGTGTGTTGAATATGGTAAGCATTGTGCTTCAGCTTCAGCTGCATATTAAGGATAGATAATAGATCTTGTGGCCAAGTTTGACAATGAACTGCTGACAGTGGAGGTAATAGTCATCATCGGGCTCGATTTTCCTCATCCATGCTACTACCTAAATGCGCCTAGACAGTAGGTAAGGTACCTAGGTAGTTAGTGGGCAGGCCTGTAGCAAAGAAGGTTACGAGCATCGAAAATTACTGATTGCATCGTCCCTTTCAAGTTTCATGCAGTACGGTGACCATGCCGTGTTCTAGACTAAGGGTGATGCAGGGATGGGATAACTCAAAGCCAAGGATCGCGAATGGATGGGTGATGGGATAGACAACCTAACTACAGAGTAGAGCCGCCCAACTGAGTTAAGGAAAGAGGCCACCAGTGCTGGTAGTAAGGTACCACGTGATACTTGTCCATTTGAGCTTGACCAAGGGTAGGTACCTACCTAGGTACCTACCTTAGTTCCTAGCAATTACTGGTACTTGCTAACCTTAGGTGAGGTAGCTTCTCGCGACCTGGTTGACGGAAACGACCTCTTTTCTTGTTCTATTTGTACCGATCATATTCTACCTAATAAATTTCGTTGCTGGAACCTGCATTGAGTCGTTCTGCGCGCCAGCCCTCCTTTATTAACGGCAGCCGTATTACGCTTTACCGCCCTCACAGCACCTCAGGCTCCCCCAATACCGCGTTAAAGCCATTAAGCCTGCTCAGCTGTCAGCCCTGTGTTCCTTGAACCCCACGCCGACTATCAGTACCGCATGTTCTAGATCTCAAGACACCACTTCCATCCAACTCTCGTCATCATGACAGACGCCGAGAAGCTTGAGCTTCCCAAGGGTGCTCCCGTTGAGGACCCTGGAGCCCACGAACTTGGTATGATGGCACCGGTTTTCGGACAATCGACCACCCTTGCTGACATGTTGTAGCTGAGGAGTCTGAATCCGACGACCAGTTTACCGATGCGGCATCTGGCGCGGGAAGTCCCAAGATTAGTTCACCAATTCCAAAGACTCGAGTCGAGAAGGTCGACGATCAGCCATCACACGGCGAGGTTCCGGGAACTGAAGCATACGAGATGCGGGGGCAGGATGCTCAGCCTGACGAGATTGCCATTGCTACAGAGACGGGCGCATCTCAAAATGCTCCCTCTACCCCCGAAATCAAAGCGCCCACGACCATCGTAGAGGAGGCTCCTGGGCCTAGAAGTCGATCGCACTCAATTCAATATGAGGAGAGGCGCAAAGCAGATGCTTCTCCCGACATTCTCGTGGATTCTGATGGTCAGGTCAGGGAGATTCAAGGCGAGAGCGCACATGTTGACAGCAATTCTGGTACGGGAGTAGCAAAGTCCTGAAATCCAAAAGAATGATCATTGACCACTGAGACTCGCCCGCGTAGATAATTCAAGAGCGTCACCCGATCCTGCGGACTCGAAATCCCAAGAAGATGGACCTTATGAAAACCCTCGTGCCATAGCTACTTCTTTACGAGATGCTGACGATGATGATGGCGATGACGAGCCACAACAAGATAATGATGGCGGCGACGATTTTGGCGACGACTTTGATGATTTCGAGGAGGGTAATGAGGACGATGACTTCGATGACTTTGAAGATGGCTTCCAGGAAGCAGAGACACCAGCGCCCACTGCCACACAGGCTTCGCAGCAATCAACATTACCATTCGTGAGATATATCTACGTTATGCCCCTTTTACTTCGCTAACCATGGCGAATCTAGTCCATACCCGATTTTGATGGACTTGATCCAGAAGCAGTCGTATCTGCTTTGGAGCCTTTCCTCGCTAATCTATACCCCCCAGAAGAACTCGATCTTTCCACATTCCCACCTCTCTCCAAGGACTCGGTGTTTTTCACAGCAAGGTCTGCATCTCTCTGGTCACAATTGGTAGCGCCACCTCCTCTCGCACCCCCTGATTGGATCCGCTCTCGCACACGTCGCCTCTTTCTCGTGTCACTCGGTGTTCCCGTCGATCTCGACGAGATCCTCCCAGCCTCTAAGCAGAAGAAACTCGTCCTCCCCTCTCTCAACGTCCCTTCATTGTCGCCTAGAACGTCCACAGATTCCCGGTCTGTATCTAGGTTACGGCAAGGCGAAGGTAACAATTCATCTACATCAGTTGATACCCAAGGGAAGCCATCGGCCTCGACAAGAAAGCGACGCGGGCCTCCACCACAACCCGAACTGGACCTCGTGGCTGCTCGTCATTTGTGCCAAACAACAGATGAAGCGCTTGATGGTATGACTGATGAGGAACTAAAAGCGCACGTAGCCAAACTGGAAGGTTTGCAGGAAGCGGCCAAGGAAGCATTGGAATATTGGAAGAAGAGAACCGACGAAAAGATTGGCGATCGAGAAGCATTCGAAGGCGTCATAGAAAACTTGGTCAAGCACGCGCGCAAAACGCGCAAATAGATGTTGCATATACTCATGAGTTTAGTCATGAAATCTCTTCATTTCGTGCTGTGAGCGTTTGGCTAAAACTTTTGGGTCTCCCTATGAGGTTGGTGTTACCTCGACGCATTCACAGCGTAACTACATTTCTCATCCACTAGTCACAGCCACATGTTCTTTAGAGCTCGTGGCAGGGACTCATCTAGCTCCTCTTATTTTTTTTCGTCCCAATGCTCTCCTATAAAAGACCACCAAACACCAGGCCCCCCCTCCAGCGCCAACCGTCTACTCAAAATGCCTTCAGAGGCTTTGCCTCTGCAATTGGGCGTTCTTGAGCTCTTCATGTGATGCAGCCGGGAAATCATGCGAAAAAGCTGCTTAAGTTGTTCATTGGTCCAGGTGGAAAGTCTAAGCAGTACTGGGCTCAAGGGTCACACCACTATAATGGAGGTCAGTTAAATTATTCTGTAATAGGGGGTGACTCATGTAGTTGGAAACTTACGCAGCAATGGTAGCCCAACCGATAAGACGCCAATGCTTCTCAATACGTCTGCTCAGAGCAACCTTTTCGCCGATATTGGTGCAGGCAGGGCTGGTCAGAACAAGCTTAGCAGCGTCGTTCTTGATAGCAGCAACCTTGGCGCCAGTGGAGGTGGAGCCAATGTTGACCATGATAACCTCGTTCTTAGCGAGCTTAGCAACCTTGGCTTGTTTACCATCGGCGGTCCTCACACCAAGCAGGCGGCGGAGAAGGTAGAAGTTGACCTCGATTTCACTGTAGATCTCGGGAAGGCGGCCCTTGAGACCCAAGACGAAACCGACCAGACGATCGGCTCGGCACAGAGTAGGATCGATTCGGGTGCCGACACCGATGAGACCACCGGGTACGGCGTACTTGAGATCGTTGGCTTCGGAGTTAAGCGAGACGACTCGACTGAAAATGGGGGTGCACTTGAGGGCACCGCTATCGTCTCGGGAAACAATACCAGGTCGGATCTCAATCTCATCACCAAGCTTGACAACACCGTGGAGAATAGAACCACCGGCAACACCACCCTTGAGATCATCGATCTCGGAACCGGGCTTGTTGACGTCGAATGATCGAATGACGATCATATGAGGATCTATGCTGAAGTCTCTGGGAGGAACGGGAATGGTGTTGACAATGGCCTCGTTGACAGCATCGATATTGAACTTGAGCTGGGCAGAGATGGGAATGACTGGGGACTTGCCGGCGACAGTTCCTCGGATGAACTTGAGGATGGATTGGTAGTGCTGCTGCGCAGCCTCTTCTCGCATAAGATCGACCTTGTTCTGGAGAATGATGATCTTGTCGAGCTTCATAATCTCAATAGCAGCCAAGTGCTCGGAGGTTTGGGGCTGAGGGCAAGATTCGTTACCAGCGATGAGAAGGAGAGCGGCGTCCATGACGGCAGCGCCTGACAACATGGTGCTCATGAGAATATCGTGACCAGGGCAATCGACGAATCTGTAAACATCAGCCATTATTCCGTACACGAGTTTGAATTAAGCATCAACTTACGAGACGTGTCGCAACAGCCTGTAAGTACCGCCACAGCCATCTCTCTCACAGGGAGGGTCAACTTCCTTCTCACTCTTGTAACTGCGGTAGCATCCAGGGCGAGGGCATGCTTGGTTGTCGCATTTGTAGATCTTGGCGTTGGCATAGCCCAACTTGATCGTAATGTTGCGGATGAGCTCGTTCTTGAAACGCACAGTTTGGACACCAGAGATAGCCTTGACAACGGTGGACTTTCCGTGAGCTACATGGCCAATGGTGCCGATGTTGATAGTAGCTTGACGGGCAATAATCTCGGGCGTCAAGGGGGTCAGGCTGGCAACATCGAGATCTTTAGGGTCGGTTTGTGGGGGCAGAGGAGGTCTTTGAGTCGCGGGCTCTGCGATAGCTGGGTTGGATTTCTTGAGAGCCGACTTGAGGGTCTTCTCGTCGCCAGCCTCGTTGTGGCCGACAGACTCGCCGGAGTCAGACTCGGACTCGATGTCGTCGTATTTGGGGTCGCCGCTGGCAGACATGATGAAGGCGGGGCAATTCGGACAGTATTTCAGAAGCGGTCTTTTGGTCGTAGAGTATCGGGAGATCGGTTTCGAGTGAGGCAATCGGTCGGCTGGATCAGTAGAAAATTACAATCCTATGTTCGAAGGCCTCACGAGTGGTTCCGAGTAAGGAAATCGGTCGGCTGGATCGGTAGAAAATTACAGTCCAATATTCAAACGTCTCGCGAGTGGTTCTCCAGGTTGCGGGTCGTAGAGAGCCGAGATTTTGGGTATTTCGCCTTGATGATGGCAAAATTCCTCGTGTGCAGTCTCTCGAGATGGCTATGACTCTTACGCTAAGCCTAATAGGGAACGATAGAGCGATAAGGATCTGGTGCCCCTCCTCGGGTGAGCTTCGGCCAAAGTACCTAATCCAAATGGAAGTGTCCGACCCCGCTACCCACTCTACCTATGATACCACAGAAGGTTCCAGGCAGCGAAGAATTCATACTATAAAATATCTAACTTATAGGGACCATCCAGGTTGTGTAAAGGTGAGTAGTATACTGCGTGTGATTTGGCCTTGATGGGTGTTGCACGGCTACTTTCCTTCCTAAGCGATCATATAAGTCTAATATGAGGTGGGCATTATCAATCATGTGAATTATTTCGTGCCCATCATAGTTAGGTCTTGCCAAGCCGGACTACAGAGTATCATCACGACAATAGTATGGTATCAGGACAAGCCAGCAGCCTTCAAGGTCCCTCATGGCTTCGGATTGGATATTGCCTAGGTATCAAGACTTAATTCGTCTCATATCCTCCTCTTTTTTTCCCCATTGGATCAATCGGCCTACACATACAGGCTCTCTTGCTTTGTGAGGGAACCTCCTGAAGCTCAACGAACAAATCAGGAACTAAACGATCATTATTGTCAGCCGCTTTCAGTTAATTAGAAGCTTATCGATATAAATATATTAATAAATATATAATGCGTCTGGGTTTAGGAGTAGATTACGTTAGTACTTAGGTAGGGTAGCAACAATAGTACAGTATTTAGACAGTTTCTACGGATACGTATCAGGTACGTACCTTAGTTGATCACGTGCCAGGAGTTTAAACTTCGACTACCTTAGTACTAACCTTAGGCACCAAGATGAGGGGGAGCAGCGAGCCTCCTTGGATCATCAAACATTCAAGTCAAGAACGCTGAGTTTCTCAAGATGGCGAGAGACTTCTATGAGAATTGCTGCATAATTGGCAAAAACTTCTCAAGTCATGCTTATATGACATGGGGCTTGATGCTATCTTTATCAACTCGTGTATCCCGAATCATCACTGACCTTCCTAGAAAGCCTTGACATGTAACCTTGGATGGGGATATAGCTTGTTGTGTTCATGGTGTCTCACTGTTACAGCACAGCCATGAGCGACCATGACTGCATTCTGTATCTTGGACAAATTTCCGGATACCGTGTGCAACCAACTACCAACTCGACCAATGCATTGGGTCTGAAAAGTCACTCATTCGGCTGCCAAGATGGATAAAGACTCTGGCCACCTGAGGTGCGCAGGAAAATGCATGCATTTGCTTGCAATAAAGGTTCGGTAAGCTTGGATGGACCGAGTCACCCTGACAGATGCTCGAGATGCTTGATGCAACATCCTTGGTGGGCCACACCCCAAGCTCATCAAGCATGGATCTCAGCATATCGAAACAAAACTCGTTTGTTGCCGCCGAAGCCTGCAGGTGGCTGGATAGCCATCTGGCTCATCACGGCTCTCACAGTGCTGATTGGTCATAAGGAGGTGAAGATGTGAAGCGCCTGCAGGTAGCAGCCTATCAGACCGGCAGATCAACGTCCAGGGTCCAAAGAGCGGTTGCCTGGCACAGCCAATAGGACAACAAGGATGTCCTCTATCAAAGATCCACGCTTCAACACCATGTCCTTTAACCGCCGGGCAACTTCTGCCATCCAGTGATATTGCTCAGCATGGGCAATCGACTTGAGGGACTTGGAGACTTGCCTAGGTACCATGCAAAAGATGTCCCGGACAATTCCAGCCGAATGTGGTTGTTTCAATGGGACAATTGCCTTGTTGGTGTCTCGAGGGTCATGGGAGGACTGGGTACCCTGTCCGCACAATACATACAGTACCGCTTCTTCACATAACACCGCAGCTTTTCCAAATCTCTTTTGTGATCCCCTCTCTATTTCCATCCCGCCCGTGATCTTAAATTATCCAAGACTACAGAGTACTGAGAGTTTATACCTATACTGGTATCACGAACCTCAGCAACACAGAGTTCTCTAGCCCTGATTGCTACTGACAAAACCAGGCCCGCGCAGTTTGACCTCACATCACAATCACTTGGGCGTCTAAATCCAAACCGAGTCACTTAACGGGCGCCTGGCATCTGCCTATCACAAGCCTTGCTGCTATCCGCTCTTTTCTCTGGTAAGGCCATCCTCTGTTACTATTCTCGGCCTCCCCTCTCTCATGCCCTGTCCCGTTATTGGCCTTTTAATGGTGTCGAATGGGACTGCTGGTTCCCTATGTTGCCGCCAACCTCAAAACTCGCCATTTCCCACTCGAGTCCGCCAGGCCGGACCTCTCTCCCAATCCTTTGATAGCTGGTCTCTCTGTTCTTTTGCAATTTGCTCTGTTCTATTGCGGTTGTGAGCTTGGACTGCGTCGAAGCTCTTATTCATCCACTTGCACATCTTTCTGTTGATATATCTTTCCTCTCACACGTTCACCTATTATAAACATGGCTGGCCCAGGTTCGTCTCTGATCTGAGGGAGAGAGCTGACGACGATCAACGACCATGATGCTGACTGACGATACTCTAGAAGACAGGAGGCGGCCTGCCGCACTCAACCTCGCTTCAGCACGACCTGGTACCTCGGACTCCTCATCCTCAGACGGCTCTCTGAAACCCCGAACTCCTCGATTTGCTGAGGCTACTTCGGTTCACTCACCCGTCGAGGCTCGGTCCCCCTTTGCCGACCCCGAGAAGTCGCACGTTGCTCAACCTCAACCCGCAGACGTTGGTTTTGGCTACATCGGCCAGCGAGAATCCATTCCCGTCCCAATGACTCCCAAGACGCCACTCAAGAGTGCCATGAAGGTGCCAGGGACGCCTGCTCATCTCAAGAATCCCTTGAGCCCAACATTCCGGGAGGAAGATATCCTGGAGAAGCGCGAGGCGTCAACTGACAAGGAGCAAGCGCGCGATGTGGTATGTAACTCCGCCATAACAGCTGACTCTGTGACATCCCACTTACACTTCGACAGAAAATCAAGGCCCGAGTCCGCTTGGCCAAGTTCGCTCTCCGTGGTGTTAACTTTAGCTGCTCTCTTATTATCCTTGCTATGCTTTCTGCTTCATTTACAATCTTTAACGCTACCAAAGCTTTGCCTGATCAAAGCAAGATGCCTTCATGGGCCAAGAACACCAGCGCCTGGCCCCAGAAACTTGTTCTTGCCATGGCATGCGTGTCTCTGGTTGCTTGCATTGTTGTTTTTATCTCCTACTGTCGAGGTGGTCATCGACGTGCCGAGAAAGTCGGGACCTACTATACCATGTTCGCCATTGGCTGGGTAAGTCACGCATCTTGTGGGCTTGGCTTGAGCCAGCACTGACTTGATATAGTTCATTCTTGCCTTGATTCTATGGGTTGTCACTGCTGTTATTTTCCAGAACTCAAGGAACAACAGTGGAAACCAGGATATGTGGGGTTGGTCTTGTGTTAACAACCATCGATCTGAAGTCTTCGGTGAGAAAGTCGACTATGCTCTTGTTTGCCGTCTTCAGAACTGGGCCATGATCTGCATCATCAT
This sequence comes from Fusarium pseudoanthophilum, assembly GCA_013395995.1. Lineage (NCBI taxonomy): Eukaryota > Fungi > Ascomycota > Sordariomycetes > Hypocreales > Nectriaceae > Fusarium > Fusarium pseudoanthophilum. The sequence continues at coordinate 16,150 of JAAOAR010000355.1, read as the reverse complement.
CGAGGTGGTCATCGAGGTTCTCTGCATTCTCCTCTACAGCGTTGTCTTCTATCGTTACTACACAAAGCGACGCCTTTTCAAGTCTATGGATATGCGAGACCGTGCTCGATCCGACCTCTACCTCGCCCAGCTCCGCAGCCAGTCTGCTCCAAACACTCCCGGCTTCGGCCCCAAGTCCCCCGCTCTCAGCGCCTATGCCATGTCTCCCCGTCACCCTCCCGCTGCTTATCGAAACCTGTCCGACATCAGCGAGAACCCCACCACCTTCACGCCTGGTACCCAATTTGCGGAGCCCAAGTCTCAATTTGCTGTCCAGGAGACTGGTTTCAAGCTCCAGGCTCCTCCTATGAAGGCCCCTTCTGCTACTCCCAAGCTAAACCAATCTGCCTTTACACCCACTGAGGCCTCACCTCCTGCCATCCCCACTGTCCAAGTCTCGCAACACGGGCCTGTGAGCACTGATGAACCCACTTATGAGGCTGTCCCTATCCCTGGTGCCTATGCTGGCCAGGCTGTCAGGAGTCCACCTCCTACGCAGACTCATTTTGGTCAGGGCTACTAGATGGTGCTGACTTTTTTTCCCGCAAAGACAAAAATGCAGGTTTGATTAATTTGTTAGTTCTGGCTCAGCGAGCTTCAGCCGCGTTCTATAGGCCATGGCTTGTTTGAGTTTATATATCATGGGGCGGCGATACCACACACGGCGTTACGATGGGCAGATCCAAGATTTGACTCTGGTGCACTTTATCTTTGACTTTTCCCTTGTTTCGCTCTCCTCAAAGATAGCAGGAGTCGTATATAGCGTACTGTAATTGGGCATGGATGTATATTCGAGCATCAGAGGGTGATGAACACGATGGAATAACAAATTATACACAATACTTTCGTTTACGAGGGCTTTGCAGGCCATCGGGCTAGATAATTTATTCAATCATCAAATTGGTATCTAGTTTGTCGACGATACAGTGAGCTTCAGAAGATAGCTTTCTTCAAATCTTTAAACGCCGTAGGTCTAGACGTCTACCGCTTAAGGAGTGGATGAATAAATAGCAATTATGGATGTCGACATGTTACATATAAGATCACAATTCAGGTACATCTAGTCACTCGGCATTTGTATTCACGCAAAATCTGGTCAAAATCTTGGAATATAAAAAGAAAAGCATTCATCATGATAACGACACCCTAAATAACAGAGACAAAAAGCAGGTTAAAAAAAAACCCGTTGCATTACTTTTGGTAGCCCCCAATGCACCCCCCAAAGGTATTAAGGGCGCAAAGGACTGCCCCGAAGCCTTTTGCCATGCGGCCAAGTCGAAGTTCTGACCTCCTCCCCGGCGGTCACCTTCCGGACCGGCGGCAGCTCGTATGGAAAGGCCTGCCGCCCTTCCAGCGCGGTACTCTAGAAACGAGATCTATCAACAACTGCCACAAGAGATTTCTCCGTAAGTTCCTCCCAAAGATGTCAGGCTGCCCTGTATCGTCCACTCATAAATAGCTGATGAGGCAGCCTGGTAACGGATATTGGAAGACCCGTGTTGCTTTTTTTTTCAATTTTTTTTTTAGATTGAACTTAGATGAGGTCGGCAACGTTCATGGGCATCTCCTCAATCTGGGTGCTGTAGAACTGCTCAATCTCGCGCATCATGCGGACATCCTCGGCGGTGACGAAGTTGATGGCAACACCCTTTCGGCCGAAACGACCACCACGACCAATTCGGTGAATGTAGTTCTCACGGTTGGCGGGGAGATCATAGTTGATGACCAGGGAAACCTGTTGAACATCGATACCACGGGCCAAGAGATCAGTGGCGATCAGGACACGAGAAGAGCCAGATCGGAACTCCTTCATGATCAGGTCACGCTGAGCCTGGTCCATGTCACCATGCATGGCGGAGACGGTGAAATCACGAGCAGTGAGCTTGTCGGTGAGCCAGTCAACCTTTCTGCGGGTGTTGCAGAAAATAACAGCCTGGGTAATAGTGACAGTCTCGTACAAATCGGAGAGGGTGTCCAACTTCCACTCCTCCTTCTCAACGGCAATGTAGAACTGCTTGATACCCTCCAGGGTAAGCTCGTCCTTCTTGACCAAGATGCGGACGGGGTCACGCATGAACTTTGTGGTGACCTCAAGAACGTCCTGGGGCATGGTAGCAGAGAGAAGGACAACTTGGGTGGACTGGGGAAGAAGCTGGAAGATATCGTAGATCTGCTCGGTGAAACCGCGCTGAGACAATGTTAGCGTTTGGGTCTCAATGGTGAGAAATTGCTGTGTTCCTTACAGAAAGCATTTCGTCGGCCTCGTCAAGAACGAACATCTTCATGCTGTCGGTCTTGAGGAAACGGCGCTGGATCATGTCCTGAACGCGACCGGGAGTGCCGACAACAACCTGAGGGCCGTCCTGAAGGGCCTTCATATCCTCACGGACACTGGTACCACCGATACAAGCGTGGCACTCGATTTGCATGAAATCTCCGATGGCAACAACGACCTTCTGGATCTGCTGAGCAAGCTCACGGGTAGGAGCAAGGATCAGAGCCTGGCACTGCTTAACGTTGGTGTCGATCTTCTGGAGAACAGAGATGGAGAAGGTGGCGGTCTTTCCAGTACCGGACTGGGCCTGAGCAATGACATCGTGACCCTTGATAACAGGCATGATAGCACGCTGCTGGATAGCAGAAGGACGCTCGAAACCGTAGGCATAGACTAGAGACTATTGTGAGCGGCATGCGAGGGATTTGTTGAGGTGGGAGAGAAACTTACCACCTCGGAGGAGCTCAGACTTGAGGTTCATGTCATCGAAGGAGTCGACGGTCTCATCGTAGTTGGACTCGATCTGTCCTGTAAGGCATGTATGGTCAGCAAGTCTGTTGATGATACGAGTGGAGTGGCTTTGCTCTCATTGCATGAGAGCGCTCAGGAACCCAAGCGCATCGTGAAGCCCATGGCAGCGTGAAGGACGCAATAACTCACCCTCGGGGACATCCTCAAGACCCTTGTCAGCCATATTTGCGGTTGAGGCTTTGGAAAATCTAGATCAAGCACAGCTCGATCTAGGGTTGATAAATCGCGGGGTGACGGAAGCGAAAAAAGAGGGCAGAACTTCTACTCGAGAAGACTGCGCCGTTGTGTCGTTTGGTTGAAAAGAAAACTGGTATCGACTAGGATCAGGAGTCTCGTGTGAATGACGAGAATCGACAAGAACCTAGGATGGGGATGGTTATTTGTGTTGTTTCCTTTGGATGGAGTATGAAGGAGAAGAGGAAAAAAAAGTCGAATGAGGGGCGGTCGTGGAGGCAGTATATTTTTTTCATTGCTGCCCACCCGCTTACCTCAATAGAGGCACTGACCAATGATAGAAGACCTTAGCGGGGCATCGGGATTAGGGTACATTTGGTTCGGTGTCCTAGGGTGTCTCTGCCTTGCATTGGCAGGGCACTCACCAGTCACAGGGCAGCCATCAGTCTACGGTCTACAGCACGGTACAGTACTGTACGGCGAGTAAATTTTTTTTCCCCCTAATTTTGTTTCTTCTTCACTTGAATTTTTCTATCGACGAAAGAAGTTTTTTTTCTTTCCCCTTGCCTCAAGTCCACCTATGATAGATAACACGGGGCTGCAGCCATCCCACTATGCCCCGCTAGAACCTTGAAAGAAAAAAAAAAAACATGCCCCTCCTCCACCCACGGATCATCGCCCGCCACCTACAACGCTGCTTTATGGTGTTTCCAGTGACTGATAGACTGATTGTAGCCTGCCTGTGTGTGGCATGTGCCATGGATGTCATTGTTCTCAACTTAACAAGAAGCCTGCCATAGGTCGACCCATCCATACCTACCTAAGCTACTAAGGTACTACTGACCTAAGGTGTTGGGTGTATACACATGATGAGCCCCTAGTGTCTTTAAGGTGCAGGGAACGGGAAAAAAGGATGAGGGTGACTCGCAAATGCACTATAACAATTATAATCCAAAACTGTAGAGAATGGTATACCAGTCTTCAGAGTTCTCATCTTTTACCACATGCCCAAGATATTCCCTCGCTCGCTGAGAGGAAGGATAAACCATATCACTCAGCTTGTTATAAGGTAGTCGACTAGTCGGTGGTTTAACAAACTACCAATCTACCTCTGTAGCTACCTATGCAATGAACAATTTTCAAATACCTTGGAGCAGGCACCCACAGTTAGATGAAAGCTACCTTATGGAAAGTCAGTGTAGGTAGCCTCACTTTTGAGCAAAAGTCAAGCTGCAGTGTAACTCAAGTCTCATCTTTCCCCGTAAGGCTGTTACCGGAAACCATTCCTCAGCCGAATTTTTCTTCCGCCCACACTAAATTACCTAACGTTAGTAGGTCGGTAGGTAGAACTCGCCATATCTGTGTGATTTCAACGTAGAGGCCTGACGAATCGTATCATACCTAAACTTCAATCTTCTTCTTCTCATGAGAGAGTCTTGAATTTTTTGCAGACTCTTCCCGTTTTCTCTCTACAAGTTACTTCTTTCAGATTCTCTACAGCGGCCCAGGCAACCGCGGGCTCGGCACCACTCAAATGCCTTCAGCCATCGTCAGCAATGGCACCGGCCATCATGATTCACTCTGTGATAGGAGAGACGACATATATGAGTCAACTTCCCAAAGTGACTCAATTCCTCCTCATCCACTAGGACTCAAGCCATTAGGCAACCAGTATCTCTTCACGGGTCGCAATGCGAGGCGCTCAATTGGGAGCTGGAGAATTCTGCCAGACGAGGTTATCTCGCTTGTACTAGAGCAGTTTGATGCTGCGGCTCTCTTGAAGCTTGGCCACACCTGCAAATTCTTATACGCCTTTTGCCACTCCGATGAATTCTGGAAGCCTATCTTTCTCCGGTAAGTCACTTGAGACATAAAGACACTCTGAAGTAGCTGTTGAACCAAGTTCTGTTAAGGTCACCACCATCGGATAGCAAGGATATCCGATGGCAAGGATCGTGGAGATCGACTGTTTTAGGTTTGCCCAGTGACCAAGGGACCAGAATCGACTGCAGCAATGTCTTCTCAGATGTCCTTCACCGGCCATTTGCTTGCAGTCATGTCATTCTTGCCCGGTTCACCTCGCATATTCCCAAGGCAAACCAGATCCGTCGCTTCGAGGACCTGACTCACGATCAGTATGCTGAGAAATGGACTGAGCAGCCATTCATACTCACCAATTGCATTCAAGAATGGCCAGTATATGAGGAGTGGACTATAGATAGCATGCTCCAGATGTTTGGCAAAATCGAGTTTCGTGCTGAGGCTGTTGACTGGCCATTCGCAACCTATCACACATACATGAAGAACAACAGCGACGAAAGCCCTCTGTATCTCTTTGACCGGAGATTTGCAGAAAAGATGGGTATCAGAGTCGGTAAGAAGCCGGGCACTGCATACTGGAGACCGGACTGCTTTGGCCCTGATCTGTTCGAGGTTCTTGGAGACGAACGCCCTGCCCACCGCTGGCTGATTGTCGGCCCCGAGCGAAGTGGCTCAACCTTCCACAAAGACCCCAACGCAACGAGTGCTTGGAACGCTGTAATTCAGGGATCCAAGTATTGGATAATGTTCCCACCAGCTACACAGGTCCCCGGTGTTTACGTTTCCGATGACTGCAGCGAAGTCACCAGTCCCCTTAGCATTGCGGAGTGGCTTCTCACTTTTCATGAAGAAGCACGGCAACTTCCTGACTGCGTCGAGGGTATTTGCAAAGCCGGAGAGATCGTCCATGTTCCCAGCGGATGGTGGCACCTGGTGGTCAATCTCGAGAGCGGCATTGCACTTACGCAGAACTTCGTGCCACAGAGCTTAAGCCTTGTATCAGAAGTTGTTTCCTTCTTGCGGGACAAGGCTGACCAGGTCAGTGGATTCGATGATAAGGTCGCGGATCCTTTTCAACTCTTCGTGGAGAGAATGAAGAGCAGCTATCCGAAATTTCTGGACAAAGCCCTGGACCTGGCCGACACGAAGAGCGGCAAAAAACGTAAATGGGATGCTGCTGTAGGTGGAATAGACCATGAACAAGAGCAGAAAGGAGGTGATGGTTTCAGTTTTGGTTTCGGCGGCGATGGTGATGATGTTGAAATACCCTAGAAAGACTCACCCTTTCTACCCTTGTAATTCGATCCAAGTTAGCGACTTATAACTTCTTTCTTAGGTAGAATCGAAATATGGGGGAGTTTCGCAGAAGTCAGTCCCCCCATCCTGCAAGACATAACATCAAGAGCTGTGATACGCTCGGCAACCATCGAGTAGTAACCGGAGTTGCGACTATGAGCCTGATGTAATTGGGCAATTGGCAGTTAATAAATGATTAACGACGGTCTGTACAATGATCAACTCTAGGTGTATTGCATGAATGTGGCGCCTGAGAGTCAGACAGAATGTGTTATTCATTAGAACTAAAACATCTATACATACTTGTTGTTACGCTTAGACTCTTACTCAGCCTCGAAATCACTCGATCAGGCCATGTGATAGTTCCTTTTGTCTTTGAAAACACTACTGAGATCTAACTACCTACCTTAGGTACTAACCTAGTGACGTGACCTTGCCAAAACGGAGGAAAGGAGAGGTTCTCTGTCACCGAAAATTTGTGTTCTACTACCTACTATGTATGGTTGTGAACCTCTTTTCGTACTAGGAGCCGAATTTATCGTGTCTGTCGTGGGCAAAGACAGAAAAGGCAGAAATGTCACATGATCTAACATCTAAGACTCCTTTTATTTGATCACCAGCGATAAATGTGAAAGCAGACAGTCCTCGTCGGATACGTGATGCCATGCAGGACTGGGCTGGTTTGGCTGAATGAGTGCCCAGCTAGATATAAGGTGACTGAATATTGAAACAATAACTAAAGTGAGAACAATAGTGATTGTATTCTACTGAAAGTGCCAGCCTGTATTTATGCAACCTTGATTGGCCTTATGCAAGTAGTAATCAGAGGCCAATACCCCAAGGATCGAACTTAATAACCAGCCAACCATGCCTCACATTTGCCTCATGCTGTCCGAGCTGCCAGTTATGAACTTACGGATACTAGTACCTACTTAAGTAATAGGCACCAATCAGCCAATGTACACATAAACCTACCTATGCATACTGGGTGTCTCTGCTAACAGAGCCGACGTCTTGCAATTCCGAAACACGATCTGAATCACTTTCCCCTAACTTATTAAACAACAAATAATACTTGTGATGAAGATGGGGTGCACCTCCAACTCCATCATCCCCACCCCCATCCATATACACTACAGTACCTTACTGTGCTACTATGTGTGAGGTGGTAACTTTCCTTAACCTGCCACCCTACATAGGTACTTTAGGTACTAGGTACCTAGCCACTGTAAGGTAAGGTAAGGTAAGGTAACCTAAGATACCTTAGGTAGTTGATTCACGAACCCTCTACAGCTTAGCATCTTGTCTCCCTGAAGGCTTCCCGGGGGCCGTGTACTCCCCACTCGGCTTCCCGTCCGCCCTCCACCTTTCTATTACCTTAGTGATTGGACTAGTCTAAAGCTGTCCCTAACACTGCATCATCTCCCATCCTCCTCCTTTTCACCGTTGTACCTAATTAATCTTTTGCTTGAATGCGCTTGCGCTTCTCTTTGTTTTCGCCTTCACTGTCAATTTCACTTTCACTTTCACTTTCACTTTCCCTTTTATCTCGTCTCCTCTGCGTTCTCATTCTTGATTCTTATTCTCCTCCTTCTGCTTTTCTTACCATACCTTTTAATCTGTAAGTTCCGTTTGCTAACCCCCGCCGCCATCTGGCCTAGAGCTGGACTCTATGTCCAACACTCCACTGTCTGTCTGTTCTTCAGCTTCTCCGCCTTACCTCTTATATCGTCTACACGTAGCAAAGCTAATCGAAGGCTGTGTAGCCTCTGCATATTCTTGTTCTTGTCGCAAAACACCACTGTACAAGCTCGAAACACGGTTCCAGATACCGCTGCGCTTCGCATCAGCTCCACACCAGCTTAGATACCCCTGTTCCGCTATTGTGAGCCTCGATCTGCTCTGAGCAAACTGTCCATAGCTTCGACCCCTTTCCGTGCGAACCGCATTGAATAAAACAAGTCGGCATCATGGTTTCCGACGAGCACTTCGAGATGTGCTTGCCGATCTTGCAGGATGCCACACTGGAAGACGAGGATAAAACAGATAGACTCGAGGAGCTCTTCCGCAAAGAAACGAGCCTCACCGGCACTTCCCTCGACAACGCAATACTAGATGCTCTTTGGCGGTTTCGTGACGGCGGCGGCACATCAGCGTCACCCCCTCCTATTAGACAGACGATCTTACGACGCCCTTCACCTGCCTCCTGGCGCGGTTCGCCTACTCCCATGTCGGGCTCTCCAAGACTGGCCGTGAGCCCCCTTGCTCCTCCGGGCTTTGTTCCCTCCACCTTTGGCAGGACAATCTCCTCGACGGTTTCTCCCTTCTCTTCGCCTCGAGCATCGCCACGTCTGGCTCTTGCGACACCTGTCATTCCTCATAGTCCAAACTTGAATGCATACGAATTTGCTAGCGACCCGACCCCGGCCACAGAGATTCTAGGTGAATACCAGACGGAAAATGTTGAGTGGCTCGTCAGTGATGATGCCGCTAGCGTGACTTCATCCGTTGGTACTCCAAGTGCTCTCAACGCAGCAGCCCCCGAGTTCTCGTCCATGTCGGCACAGTCAGCTGATATGTCGCCATATGATATGTTGCGTTCCATCCTTGGGCAGACAAAGTCGGACGATGAGATTGAAGCCGCTCTCGCGCAGAATGGATATGATCTCAGTGCAACTATTGTCTCCTTTATGGAAAGCCAAGCGGGTGACAACCAGCCCGGCGGTGTTTCATTGGAAGAACCCAAAAACGTCCTGATTGGGAAATCCGTGGATCGTCCTACTACTCCTCTAGGTTCATCTAAGTCGGGGGTTATTTGCAAGTTCTATATGTCGACTGGTTCGTGCTTACGAGCCGATTGCCGATTCAGCCATGATCTCAGCAATCACCTTTGCAAGTATGTTTTCGTCCGAGCCTCTCCGTATTGTAAACTAACATTTCTCTTACAGATATTGGGTCATGGGGAATTGCTTGGCAGGAGAGACATGCATTTTCTCGCATGATCCTACCAAACTGATGAATAAGCTCGCCCTCGACGGTGCCAGTACGCCACCATCAAAGCACGGCGGTTTACAGTTGGGAGATCTGAACTCATTCCCTTCTCTTAGACCTGGAACCCCCGATCATCTAAGTGGTTTCGCTGGCGGCAACAATTTCCCTGCCGTGGGCATTACGCCACCACCAGGCTTGAAGCATTTCCAGGGAACTTCCAGTCCCCGTGCTCGATCTCGCCCTGGCAGTCGACATCAGACCAGAGAGCCAGATATCTCCGCCCCTGCTCTGGATGACAACGATGCCTTCCCTTCACTTGGTTCTGCATCTATCAAGCAAGGCAAGAAGCACCATGGCAAGCGAGGTGGCCATGGACATTCGCACAAGGAGAATAACGCGCCTAACTCTCTGGCTGATATTGTCAAGATGTCTCCCTCGCCCACCCCTGTTCGTCCGGAACTCAAGAGAGGGCTAGGCCGCAATGGAAGCTCCATAGTTGCACGAAATGGGGAAAACAGCGCTGCAGCTCAGGCCATCCCCAGTCCTAAACATATCCCGTGGCTGGAGACCGGTGAGCGTGCTAACAAGGCATATCTGAAGGCTCGCCAGGAGGCCATTAAGCACGGCGGCCTTCGTAATAAATTTCTTCAAAGGTGTGTGTTCTCGCAGTAAGAATTGGGGTTTTCCGTGTGCTGACTGGCTGTCACAGTGCTGCACAAGCATGGAATCGCAATGACGCTAGGGCGGCCAAAGCTCTCAGCCTGCGAGGACAAAGTGAGAACGATCTTATGCGCAAGGCTCATCGCGAGGCTGCAAAAGAACTATACGAGGAACGTAACAGGGGCAACTCCAATGATTTGGAACTGTATGTCGATCTTCACGGTCTTCACCCTGAAGAAGCTGTCGAGTACCTTGAAAAGGTTTTGATGGAAAACGGTAGGGAGTCGCAACCCATTTATGCCATCACCGGCTCTGGACACCACAGTAAGAACGGAAAGGACAAGGTTGGCAGGGCGATCCGGAACTTTCTCAACGAGTGGAGGTATGCGTACCGAGAGTTCTCTGTTCCTGGAGACCGCAATAACATGGGGGGTATCCTGGGAATCGACGCTCGTAGCTGGGACAAGTCTCTCGCCAAGGAGGGCGACTCAGATGGTAAAGAAGAGGTGGACATACTAAGCCAAGGCGTCGAGATTGGCGACGGCAAAGTCAGACTCCTGGTGCGTGATCCGCCCAAGGGGCCCAGCGGCCGTCGATGACAATGCGAGACGTAAATAGAAGAAAGCAGTAAAATCAGACTCCAATCTATAAGCCAATGTGTTGAAAGTTGCATGTGATACCTATCGATTTAGTCACTACCTACCTACCTACTAACTACCAACCTTGCCTTACCTTGGATCGACTTCGATAGGTACCCTAGTAGGTACTTAGGTACCCTCCATTTGATATACTACTACCTACCTACGAGGCGCACCCTATTTTTAAACAGGGATTGGGTAAGGGTTATAGGCCGTAACAGGCTGTTGATACGGTCTGCAACCCGGTCACGGTCAAAGGCCTACAACTCGATATTATCCTATTGAAAATAGCCCTCTTTCTCACTGACTAGCCTGCTAAAATCAATAGCTTAATATCGCGTTACAGGTCTTTAACAGTCAGCAGGTTACTGACCGTCTCGGCAGCCTGTTACACCCTACAGCTGTTCAGCGCAACAGCTGTCGGTCAGTCACTTACAGAGGCACCTGCACCTGCACCTACACCCGCACCTACACCTACCTTCTAATATATACCAAAATCGCAGGACCTCTTGTAACAGTAACTAGATCACCTGGCCAGTGGTCTAGCGGCATAATTAATCAATTAATCATATCCTCGGCCTCAAGGCTACAGGTTCAAACCGCAGCCTTGACTTCTTAAAAAAAGAGGCCTTAAAAAGAGAGGCTCTCGCGATATCTCTTTTTGACCTTTTTAGCACCTATTACAATTGACTTTTGACACCCCTGTAAGCCACTTTAGGCCACTTTAGGCTATTTTGGACCACTTTTAACTAGGCTGCTGACAGCTAATTGGTTAAGACACCTGTTACCTTAAGCAGCCTGGTCAGCGTTATTAAGCCTATCAAACGGGTCAGGATAAAAGAGATATCAGTCAGACAGAAGAGAAATGCCTAATAAGCAATTGTAGCCTGTTCAGGTTAATAGCTTGTCCTTCAACAATAACTGGCACAACCATATGTTTTTCAATAACCTAATAAGCCCGATCAGGCTGGCCCAAAATGGCATAAAATGGCTGAAAACCTGGCCAGCGACCTGTTCAGAAGGGGGGGGTGCGCGCGAAGGTAGGTACTAGGTAGTACTAAGGTACAAGCCCCATCATGTATTGACAGGACAGGATTAGCGCCATGCTTAGCGGGGCGCTTCCGCTCGAGATTCGCTTAGACTAGCAACGTCATGTAACTTTGGCGCAGCCCCAATGAAACGACGACGACAGTTCCAGCTCTACAACCTCGCCATTAAATCTTCTTCAAGCGATATCGAATGCGAAAATACGATTGTTGGCTGGTAAATTCGGGGCCCTGATCTTCTATACTACCAGAAAGCCATCCTGACCCTATCCTCAAGGTCTTCAATCTCACACATAACCTCATTTCCATCCGCGCGTTCCGAATCTCACCTACCTATATCCGAAACCCGAATACACAGACATGGCCACATAGCTCCCGTCAGAACTCAACTCCAATTCCTAACCTGTCAATCGAAACTCAAGATATTTTCGTTAAAGATGCCTGCGGATTACAACTCAGCCGCCCAGGCTCTCGCCCTGTCTCCAGACCGTGGCTCATCTCCCTCACCAAGCCGTCCTCCCTGGTCTGCGACGTCCTCGAGCCGCCGTTTATCGAACCCGCTGATGAACCGTCGCCGCGCGAGTAGTAGCTATGCTGGCGGCGGTAAGACGAGCTTCGTACGCCGCATCTGGGGTACGGTCAATCTGCTTGGTGAGCAGGTTCTGAAGGTCTATCTACGCCTGTCACCTTTCCAGCGGATTCTTGCCCTCGTAGGCGTTGTCGCAGCGGGTGTGCTTGGCATTTTGGCTATTATCTACTCGCATGTCTTCTTCAAATGGCTTGAGCCAAAGGCCGAGCAGTGGCGCGCTCTTCCAGGAGGTTGGACTCTGGCCTTTCTGCTGGTCTTCGTTACTTCGTTCCCTCCGGTTGTCGGATACTCGACCGCGAGCACAATCGCGGGTTTTGTGTATGGGTTTCCCTTAGGCTGGCCCATTGTTGCATCCGGATGTACGGCTGGTGCCCTTTGTGCGTTCCTCGCGAGCAGAACTGTTTTAAGCGGCTATGTTGATCGCATGGTTGGTCAGGATCATCGCTTTGTCGCTCTGGGTCAAGTGTTGCGCCAAGAGGGAATTTGGTATCTTACGGCTATCCGATTCTGTCCACTTCCGTTCAGTCTGAGCAATGGCTTCCTCGCCACTATTCCCAGCATTACACCTCTGGCGTTTACCATTTCCACAGCATTGTCAAGGTATGTTCACTAATGAATGGTATTTGCCCGGGTCCTGATCGCTGATGCCAATATGATTTCAGCCCCAAACTCCTCGTCCACGTTTTCATCGGCAGTCGTCTTGCTCTGCTAGCTGAGAAGGGCGATAAGATGTCCGCCGGTAGCAAAGCCATCAATTATTTAAGCATGATTTTGGGTGCTGCCGTTGGTCTTATCGTTGGGCTTATCATTTACCGTCGTACTATGGCTCGCGCCGAAGAGCTCGCGCGCCAGGAAGGCCTTGAACCTACAGGTCTGTCAGCTGAGGAGGGCGAGGCCGGCTATGCAGATTCTGAAAACTCGATGCTCATGGATCCTGAAGACGCAGCCGTGTTAATGTCGGACGATGATATTTCACTGTGGGGTAGAGATGGGACAGAGGGCAGATATCACGATGATGATGAACAGGATGAGGGAGACACCAATAAGAGAAGGGTATGAAGTCACATTTTAACGGGAAGCTCGACGCAAGTTGGGGATAGTAATGACAAGACCATTCAATACTAAAGGTATGGATATTGGGCACGGCTCGGTTATATTGATTATACATCTTTGAACGGACTAGATGGCGTTTCGGGCATCATTATATTGGAAGATCTCTGGGCGCCAGTATTCGGTTGTAATTGGGATAATAGAGGACGATGATGTGTTTGTATCAACTGCTTGTTCAAAACCATCAGAGATAATATTGAATATCGTTACGCCACAATCAAAGCATGTAATCAATTGCAACTTGCGGCTGCTATGTCCGCCCGATCAGTATGTGTTGAAATAAAATCTACAAAGTTTTTCGTAATGCCATCGCTTGCATCCCATGAAATCGAATTCGCCAACGCCGTCGCTTATGCATTCTTGTCCCAATGCTATAACTGAAAAGTGAAACGCCACCATTATGGGAATTACTGGCTCCCCCTGTATTGGTTCATAAATTGTATAGCTTGGTCCATTGGATACCCAATGAAAACAGGCCCAGTGAAGATCATTTGAGGTCTGTCGGTTGTCCCTTTGGTCATATCAGGGTTGATGAAGGCAGGCTGCGGAGGTGCCTTGTGTTGATGTTGATATTGGTATTGGTATTGATGTTGATGTGAAGGGGGTGGAGGCGGCCTGCCCTCCTTATGAGGTGAGGATGAAACCGTATGTTCCGGTACCTGATGAGGGGTGTCATGTTTGAATGGCGAGGGTATACCCATGGCAGCCAATTTTGTATGATCAAATGGACATTTGCCTGGCGTCTTCTTTATTGATTCTTGGGCGCTGGCTGCAGCTTGAGCGGAGATCGGCATGCAGACAGGCGCTGGTGGTGGTGAGAGAGGTTGGTCGTCGCCTTGACCTGAGAGGTCGTAGACTGGAATAGATATTCCCCAAGGCCGACTGGGCGATTCTCCAACACGTACTTCCTTGAGGGGCCGATCGAAATGACTCTGCCGGTCTCCATCCTCCAGAGTCGGCACCTGTGTATTATCAGGGTCCGAGTTTACACTAACAGCCTGTGCCCAGTTCTCAACTCTTTCATTAGATGGCTGGGCCACGTCATTCGGTCGATTGGGATCCTGTTCAGCCTCGGGTAGCATGGGCTGGTGAAGCTGACCCAGCCCTTCAATCATGCTCACTATATCGCCATATTTGGAATCTATCTTCTTGATTTGATCTTCGTCACGTTGGTACCGGCGGAGGCAAACTTCATGGCTTCGGGGGAGTTCATGTTTGTGCGTCTCAACATAGTGGGCGATCTCCTCAGCCGAGTGTTTGTCCATGTAACGAATGGGACACTTGACGGCTGATGAGCCGTTTGTGTTTGTGCGGGCTTGCTGAGAAGTAGATTCTTCGTACATGGCTGCGCAGATAGGGTCCGTCGAATGATGAGGAGTTCTGTCCTGTGCATCTTCGTCGCGGACCCCAGAGCCGCTAGCCGTGGCAGGCTTGGAGAACGGGCATTGAAGATGGCCCTTCTTTCCTTGGACCGTGAAGTCTTGTTCTAGCGCTGTCGACATGGAAGTGGCTACGTGGGAAGGTTGCGACTCGGTCTCTCTGCTGGAGCCAGTGCCAGTGGTTTTACTCGTTTCGCCCAGCGAGGCAAGCTGATTAGCTACTCGGCGTCCGTCACGGATGACGAGGGCAAGCTGGTGTTGGGAACCGGAGCTGTACGCGCGTGGAAGAGGAACAGGCAATGAATTATCAACAGATGTATACGGAGGTATCTGGAGCTTAGCCAGGGTATCAGCTATTTCTGGCGCAGCTGGAGCATATTTGTCAGCCAGATACTGGAACTGTTTTCGGTTTCGAGTCAGCGATGAGTCCATTGCAGATGATGGAAGAAAAGGATGTTGATAGGTCAGATATCAGAAAAATAGGTTATCAATCTCGGCAACAGGGTCATTCAACCTGATGCTCTTGATCTAGAGCTAATGATATTCATCATGCTGACTTGGTAGGGGGTAGGAGAAAGAAGCCGACAGCTCCGGTATCGCCGAAACAATCCCAGGACGTTGCGCGGCCAGGACATGTATGTAGACAGGTATTGGGGGGGCCCGAAGCCGGGTTCTAGGCTTGGAACTACTGCATGGTGTAGAAAATATTTATCCTTACCTGTTCATGGGCAAAGCGAAGCTTGTGCTCCAAGACGGTCTTTCGATCTGTCAAGGTCTGAACTTCATCAGCAAGGGCGTTGAAAGCATCTGCCAACGTGTGCGCAAGATGAAGATATGCCATGCCCTTGGCTGTGAGTGAGTGCGATAGAGGAGGAGAAGAGGAAGAGGAAAGTTGAAAAATAAGAAGAGGAGATGAAATATTTATTAGATGGGGAAGAAAGAGGAAAAGACCTAGATTTGCTAGATCCCGACAGCAGTGGAGTGCTGTTGCCAGAGCAAGGCGGCAGCAAAGTGGAGAGATAATGACACTGATTGGCCTGCTTATATGCGACAGCGGGTACGGCAGGCTGGCAGCTAAAAAATTACTGGTAGGGTCCGGGTCCCAAGGGTCCTTACATCCTCCAGGCAGGGCCAGGACGAATTAAGTTGGAATTTAGAGCCGAGCCACTTCGGAGCGGAAAGTTCGTGATTCGCAAGAGGGCCAGGACATGATGATGAGGCTCTATTGGCTCCATGTTATAGGTTCCATTCCTAGGTTATGCTTCTTAAGGTACATAATGCCTACCTCGACTACCTACTCGAGTACCCATAATGTGGTCTGACCCACCATGTGGCATGTGCTGGCAGTGGGTGCTCATTGTCTACCTAGGTACCTAGCGCAAATCCCGGTCGGGTCGGGTCCCTTCAGAGCCGACCTTAATAGAGCGGAGGTAAAGCGAGCGCAGGCCGAGATAACCTACTCCATACAGAAGCTGAAGTTAATAACTATAGAAGCTGTGAGATTGGGCCCGTAAATAGGCCACGTGATTGTTAATTATTAGGATAAATATTAAGATAAGGGCAAATAAGCTAGTTAGGCAAGATAGGCAGTAACCTAGGTA
>JAAOAR010000354.1:0-15539 GCA_013395995.1 Fusarium pseudoanthophilum | reverse complement strand
TTCTAGCAGAGAGAACCTAGCATCACTTGCCGAGGCCTATCCGCGAACTAGCTCCGGTAGCTGACATCTCTTTTAGTCATGGCCGCCTGGGCCCTCCATTCAAGACCGAGCTTTCCACCTTGGACTGTCACATACGATCATACCCACTGGAGAATTCGGGATCCCGTCTGCTCTCCCATAGACAAGCCAGTGAGGGGCGGATTAGTAGTTGGCTCGGTGACGACCAGCGAATACCCGCTGTTGTATGTTTTTGCTTGTGAGGTCTGTATTTCTTTTTGTCTAGAAATTACTTGCAGAGTCGCTTGTAGCCCATGGTACAACACCACGTTGGGGGGAGGTTATAGAACATGTTGATACAGCTGACGGCTTGCTTCCTGTTGTACTGCGCTGAAAGTCTATCTCACTTTCTAAATTCTATTCTATTCAGTCTCCGTAGTACGACGAGTCCATCGGATGACGGCTGGGTTCATAGGCCGAGAAAACATTGACTAGATCATCGGTTAGTAAAAACACTTTAGAGTAGGAGGGTGCTTACAGAATAATCTGGTTCAGGAAGAGGTGCCTTAGGATCAGGCTGCTCAATATGAAGCAATCTCACAAACGTTGCAATAATAGCACCAAGCTGTGCATACGCATAGTTCTCCCCGACGCAACGATGTCGACCTGCACCAAACGGTAGATACGGACTGCTAACAGACTTGCTCATCATGCCGAAGCCATAGTCAACTGTCTCCCCATTCTTGGTGTCATCGAGAGACTCGATCTTATCCCATCGATGAGGATCCCATTCCAAAGGTCGAGGGAAGAATTCCTCAGAGCGTGCTTGTGTGCCGGGTGAAGCAAGGAGGGTATGCGATGGAGGAACAACCCAATCCGTACCAGGGACTCGCATAGGCGATTTGACCTGTCGAAGGATTGAGTGAATGGGACTGTGAAGACGTAGAGTCTCCTTGATAACTTGTCCGTTCAGCGTCAACTTCTGCAAATTCTCCCATGTCAACGGTTCCTGCGGTGATCCCAAAACCTTAATCTGCTCATCATATAATTCCTTGACAAGATGCGGTTTATGCGCGAGGTTGAGAAGAAGCCAAGCACCACTCGCAGCAGTGTTATGCTGTCCACCCATCAGGATAGCAATCAACATTCTCGCTGCATGATGATCCGGCAAATCCTCACCATCTTTATACTTAGCATTCATAAGCGTCCAAACCATATCAGTCTCATCACCTTGATTACCCATCTCACGACGCTTGCGAATGATATCGCTGAAAAGCTCTTCCATGACCTTTCGCGCGTGATCGCGTCGGAAGTTCTGTGGTAGGGGAAGGCCGGGCAGGACGAAGTTGATGGGCTGGAAACCATCGTCGAGATGGCGGTAGAGCGTTGCGAAAGTGCTGTCGAACATGGAGCGGACTTCGTTGCCGAGGAGGGAGCCTGCTGCGGTGTAGATTGTGATTTCGGCCATTACCTCGGTGATGTTAACTATGCCGGTGGTGCCTTTGAAGTATGGTGAGGTCGCGATGTAATCTTCCACTTCTTTGACGAATTTGGGGATGTAGCATCGCAAAGAGTCAGTCGTGAGACCAAGTTTGAGCAGCTAGCGATAAACCGTCAGTGTCGCTCTCAACATAGCGAAGGCTGGCTTACCCTCTTCTGATCCATAAACCTCGCATTAGAGCAATCATAAACAACCTCCCTCCCAAAAACAGGCGTCGTAAGCTTCCCATAGACATCCTCAGCATTAAGATCCGCATGCTTCCCATTCAAAATAAAATCATTCCCCTTCGGCCCCAAAAAGACAGTCGTTGATTTTCCCAGCAGAATAAACGTAAAACAATCTCCATACTTGGCCTGACAATCGAAAAAGAATTTATACGGATCGATGCCATACTGGACTGTGCTTCCGATAAGTGGAAAGATGTGGAATACGACTGGAGGGCGGTGAGGATTCGGGAACCAGAGCTGTTTGATGACGTTGGTGATTGTGGCGATGAGTATGATGAGAAATGCTGTGACTGGGACGGAGAAAGAGAGCGGGAGGGACCGCCAGTTGGTGTAGAGGGCGTCCATGATGATGCCCTCGATGAGAGGTTGTGATAAAAATTTAGAGGTTACTCAACAAAAAGAAATTAGTGGTCAGCACTATCGAATGATCAGGGACCAATCTGGGTCGAGAGCAGGTGATAATGAGTCAGCCTTATCGGAGCCCTCGGCAGATCATCTTGTTCCTGAGAATAGCGCTAAGACCCCTCACTCACTAACGTTAGTGGCGATCCCTGCCGCGAGAGGCTCGATTGGTTGTTCCGTACAGATGAGCCTCAGCATTTGACTCTGAATGTTCCTGATTGTCGCTTGACACCAAGAAGAATTCTTTTTAAACGAATATCCATCCGGAATGCAATTCCACTGACACGCCCTTTGTAGAAAATGAGAGGCTGAGGGGACTGTACATGAGCATTATTGGCCTCCCTGACGACTCAGACCCGATCAGCACTCTCCATTGGCCATATCTGTAGCAACGATCCGCTTCTTGAATGCATTGCTACAGATGTTCCCGGTTCAAGCGTATTGGGGACTTGAATGGCTTCCTAATTTGCTACTTCAAAAGCAAGATGGATACTACAGTTCATTCTCAAAAAATATATAAGGAAGATGCGTCCAGGACACAGTGCAGTAAATCATTCAACACCATTCATTCTCAGTTTCAATCGTTTGCAATAGAAAGCCTCTTTTAGATTCATTATCACTTACAATAGACAAAATGACAGGCACGCACTCCATCATCACTCCCGCCATCATGTACTGGGGAACTCCAGTCGCCCTCATAACAACCTCCAACGAAGACGGCACCGCCAACATCGGCCCCATATCCTCAGTATGGTGGCTTGGCCACCGCTGCCTCCTAGGCCTCGCCTCAGGATCCCAAACCACCCTCAATCTCTTCCGCACCAAACAATGCGTAATCAACCTCCCCAGCGCCGACATGGCACACTACATCAACCCCATCGCCAAAACCACCGGGACACCTACCGTCCCTCCCGGCAAGAAAAACCGCGGCTACACGCACTGCAAAGACAAGTTCTCAGCTTCAGGTCTCACCCAACAACCTTCTGATCTTGTGCAACCACCTAGAATCTCAGAGTGTCCTGTGCAGATGGAAGCGGAGGTTACGAATAGCATGGACTTGATGCAGGATGTGCCGGACCGGAAAGGGCTTTTGATAGCTATTGAGGTCAAGATTCTTAGGACACATGTTCGGAATGATCTGAGGATGGAGGGGTATGAGAATAGGATTGATCCTGATCGCTGGAGGCCTTTGATCATGAGTTTCCAGGAATTCTACGGTCTTGCACCAGAAAAGGCCGCCGAGTCGAGTCTCGGTACTATTGATGAGGAAAGGTATCGCGTTATTACTCGTTCGAATGTTGTGAAGCAGGAAGGAGATATGGATACATTTGACAGTCAGGCTGGACGATGATGCCAAGGCACCCCTCTTTAGTGATCATCCCTGCAACATCACTAATTCAGCCTGTCAGTCAGCCTGTTTCACAGCACAGCCGCAGTGGACCTAAATAAATGCCTCGATTCTTCATCTCCAGCTTTTAATAATTCAATCCTCTTTGTATAAACTGTGAATACGAGTGATAAGTCTGCAGCGATGGATACCGATATTTGTCCAGATGGCGATTCGCGCACCGAAAGAGAAATGGTCGTCAAACTCATGGTCGCCCATTTCACAGCCGTCGTCGCATTCTGCAATTGGCAGTCCCTCCGCAACGAAAAACTCGACACCATCGAACCAATCCTATTTCTTCTATCGCCTTTGATAGTAGTAGCCCAAACAGCTCTCGGTGTCATAATCATCAACCTTTCATTTGTCTACGACATCGCTCTGTCTCCTAAATCCTTTCATATCCATCTCGAAACCTACGCGCGACGATGGAACACACTCTTCGGAAAGAAACCCTCACCACCTTGGCGAACACCTACAGGCTCAAGGCAATCTCGCTTTGGAAGTGCTTGGATACGTCTTGGCAGAGCGACCGCCATCTTTGCAACACTGTTCCAATTCGCAGCTACGGTGTTCCTTTACCAGCGGCGTAAG
Source organism: Fusarium pseudoanthophilum (assembly GCA_013395995.1). NCBI lineage: Eukaryota > Fungi > Ascomycota > Sordariomycetes > Hypocreales > Nectriaceae > Fusarium > Fusarium pseudoanthophilum. The sequence goes on along the minus strand of JAAOAR010000354.1, from coordinate 11,434 downwards.
AATCGTCATGGCTGGGATGCACTTACAGTCCTTGATCACCGAACATTCGAGCTATCCGTCGGAGGCGCCGCTGTTTCGCTCCTATCTCTCGCCCTGCTTCTCAAACTTCCCGGCTTTGGATATATGCCGGAAACAATGTACATCCCAGAGTACAAACCAGATCCAGCTGTTATCTTCTGCCGCGGTGATTCACGCCGTTGTCCGAGCTGGTATCAGATCCTCTACGCTTCAGATATTGGGTCAGCTACATCAGCTGCGACATGGCTAGCGTGCGTTTTATCGTCAACATATAAAGGCGAATCTATACCGTTTAACTTCCTGTCCGAAGCGTACGAAGGGATCTATAGAGAATTCACCAGTGTATTCTCGCTCCAGATCTCGTTGCCGACATTTTATCTACTTGTCGCAGTCTATTTCGCATCATTCTTCATTATCTCGAACATGTACAAGGGACCAGGGTTTAAAAGTCTGCATTCTCTCTGGACCATGATACCAGCTGTCCTTGTGCTGCTGGCCTTTATGATTGTTTATTTCTTGATGTTTATGCTCATGATCATGCCGACTGTTTTGGTTCTTATTCCTTCTCTTATCAGCGGGCCCGGGTCTATTTTTACGATGAAGGGGTATGAGACTCGTGCGATGTTTTCGCAGCCGCCGTTCAGACCGGTGATGAATGAGACGGATTGTCTTTTGCTTTGGAAGGATCCTATGGCGGAGTATTTATGGTCACTTGTATAAATGTTGGAGGAGTTGTCTGATTAATGCATATTATCTCGATGGAGGCTACGACATGTGAACGTAGGCCTCTTAGACCATGCCTAGATGGAAATGAATCTCATTTCATCTGATTTGACTATCCACACTGATACACTGGAGTTTCTGTATTCCAATAAGCATACAGGTTCTTATTCCCCTTGCGATCAATCCTTCGCAGTCTGCGGCTCTCCTCCTTCTGAACCTTTTCCGTAAATCTGTGCTGAGTTGCTATCAATGAGCGTTGCTCAGATGTAGACAGATGCATCAAAGCGCTGCGGTCACCCGCACTCATGTTTGCGAGTTGATATGTAACAGTAGCCTTCTGCCGTCTTTCTCGTCTCGATAATAGCCTTATCTCGGAAATCTCTGGTACATGTTGCTCGTGCATGGGAACTTCGTCATCGACTTCGACAGAAGAGTACTCGAGTCGAGATCTAGAAGTCCGATTGCGCTCGCGTACCTGGGAGACTGATGGCTCAACTTGTGCTGATGACTTTTTGGAGATGAGTCGGCCGGATGGCAAACGGATCGAATCCTGATCAACCTGTAGGGGTTTTCGGTCCAGCTTCGTTTCTGCGCCCTCAAACTCGTCTTCGTCATCTTCACTCAAAACATCATCCTCTGTATCAAGATCTTGGCGTGAAAAGTCGTAAAAGTCGGCAAACTCTGATCCTTCCGACACGTCGAACTTGCAATGCCCTTTACCCATCATATGCTGCTGCACAGCCTGAACAGTAGCTCTCCTTGTTCCACAGTGTAAACATTCTCGATACTCATAGATAACAAGTTGAAGATATCGAAATAGTGTCTCGAGATCTACCAAGAGGTGCTGCTTGTAGGGAACAAAGAGGCCGTGTGAAGTTTGCATGTGAATGATGCTCTCGGCTAGTGACGGGTAGACAGAGGGACAGAAGAGGCATTGACCCGGCGTAAAGGATTGAGGTACCGGAGAAGAGTCGTTGATAGACATGATGTATGGTGCCAAAGGACTGGTTTCACCTGATAAAAGTAGGGGCATAGAGGAGGTAGTAGTTGTTGTAGTAGTGGTAGTTGTTGCTCCTAGCATGAGAAGAGTAGTTGAGTGTTGAAAATAAAGGCTGATTCGATGCTCTCTGACACTTGACTCTTGTGAGTGTTCTTGTTGATTGTGTTTTAATGACCGGAATGACAGGCAGAGCATGCAACCTTTATAGAATTGTCTAAAGTATTCGGGACTTCAGATCCCAAGTGCAGCTCCAATTCGGCCAATGTGATTGGGCAATTGTGGTGAGTTAAAGGAATGGATCTAGGCTGTTTTAGGGTAATCGTCTTGATGATTCATAGTGATTAGATTTCCCGCGGGGCCGAGACTCTGACTCTAACAGAACCCAGCCTAATTTGCGTGACGTGCTGTTAAGGCGCATGTAGGTATCCCGCGCCACTATGGTTTCTCGGCATCGACTCCACGGGCCCTCGGACCCGAAGGGCGGCAATCTCAAGTGCTGCCATATTCTTTAGCAATGCTTCACAAACTCAACTGGCTTTATTCGAAGTGTAGCAGGTAGCTGATCTTAGAACCTGATTATTCACATTCATGTAAAAAGGAAATCGAAAGCCAGTACTGGTATTATTGCTAGGTAAAGAAAATCCCTTCAAATTGCGCCCTCGATACAACTCCAACTCCATAACTCCTGATCGTTCTTTTCCTTCACGAATCTCTTCTCACTATTCCTGAATCACTCTCTCAAAGACCGAGTCCACATGAGCTTGGACCTTATCAGCCATCTTATCCCTCAACCAAACCAAAACCTTCTCATTATCCGCAGCCTCACTCTTATTATCGACCAAAAACACACCACCGGCAGACCTCGCCGCCTTACTCAAACCCTCAGGAATCGGCGTCGCTGCCTTCTCAGTCTCATCAACAGTATACCTCGCATTAGTCGCATAAAACAGCGCTCTCGCACCAACATCCTCAGGACTAGCAAAGAAAAGCCCCCCAAGCGGCGTAACGATCCACTGGAGAAGGAATCCAATAATACCACTTGAACCGCGAGAGAGAAGTGGTGTAGCTGTTAGACCGGGGAAGGCGTGCACGAAGCTGATCTTGGGGTTCTCTGCAGCGAAGCGCTCGAGGGTGAGGGTTAGCATAGTGGCTGCTTGTTGGGCGGCTGACGCGACGCCGAAGTTGCCTGGTTTGGAGAGATCGAGATCATCTTCTATGAGAGGACCTTCTTCGCCGCCGGCGAGGATGTTGGTGACGTGCGGGTTTGGGCTGTTGTTGAGGAGAGGGAGGAGTACTTGGATGGCTCTGACGCGACTGTAGAAGCGGGTTGTCAAAGAAGGCTCAAGTTTTTCCTTTGTTTCTAAGAAATATTAGTATATGTCAAGTATAATTGATGAAAGGGAGTTTTTACCTTTTCGACCTTCAAAAGACATGAATCCAACAGACATGAACAAAATGTCAACCTTGGTCTCGCGCTTGGCAATCTCCTTCATCGCAGCATCAGCTTCCTTGACGAGAGAAACATCGCGCTCAATGAATTCAATTGTGGCGGATGAGTTGCTCTGCCCAAGTTCTGCGATAAGTGGTGTAGCGGCTGAAGCGCTTCGACCGACGATGTAGATTGTTGGTGATTTGTTATCGGTAGCGATTGCGAGCTGCTTGATCGTGCTGCGGCCAATGCCGGATGTGGCGCCGAGGAGAACCGCTGTGAGATTCTGGGGGAGAGATTGGGGGAGGGCTGATTGGTTGGATTTCTTGATTGTGTTGATTGCGACCATTTTGGATAATGTTTTACTGCTGTGACTGCGTTGGTGTATGAGATTGGTAGATGTAAATAGTGAAGTGGTGTTTCGTATTGTTGTAGATGCTGAATGTCGATGAGATTGTTGATGATGAGACTGATTTCGACGAAGATGCCCTCACTTTAATACCACTTCACCTGCACCCATCACTCTCATATCTGACAATTATCATCTCAAAGTCAGCCCTATTCGCGGGAATCGGATATCCGTCGAACAGCGTAAGCAAAGGTTACTCTAGCGCCTGGGGAGTGCTGTCAGGAATGTCAGCTTCACTTGATTGGCCGCGGGGGAATCCTTTCGGTGTTCTTGGCGTTTCCCGAGATTTTAGTGCGTCATGACAAGCTTGTGATTACTGACTACCCCCATACTACGGATTTCCGAAAATTCATTTTACGCATGCTGAAGATATACCGGTATACGGTCTAGATTGACTTTGATGAGAGTGTTATTTTGAGTTGATAGTTCCCATAGCTGATAGCTCACATCACGCGCCTTACACGCGGAGATATACAGGCTAGGGGGGGGAAAGAAAACTCAGGACCTTGATCCTAAGTGACAAAAAGACTTAGGGGAATTTATCTAAATTTAAGATAACTTATTGGCACTAAGTTTAGGATGTATTTTGCTGAGGTTATTTTGATACCATATATTAAAGTCTGATGTTTTCTTGCCCCCTGAGGACCGGCACTGTTGATGCGCGCCAGAGTAACAACAGCCTCAATGTTCGGCGCTAAACTAATGCAGATATATTCATACATAGTCCTTATCCGTATTCAGCCATTTCTCCATTTCATACCCATCAACATTCCATATATCAAAACCATCATGCTTCATCGGCTTATGCCATTTATCACCCTTCACCCCGCCAAACCTCAACTGTCCGCACGGCCCATTACTAAGAACAACCCACGGCTCAACACTCGGATCCGACACCTGCTTGTCGGCGATGTATCTTGCATACAGCGGCTGAGCCCTGTCCATACACTGCTCCCTTCTGATGGTCATGTACACATAGCATGAAGGCGGCGCTTCTCGTTTTGCGCCCGGGTGTCGTCCCCAGAAACTGATGCGGCAGTACTTTCGCTTCATGCATTCGTTGCAGCAGGCGATTGCGTCTTTGACTTTTATTTCGGTGGGGTTAAATTCGTGGTCTTGGCGGGAGAGTTCGTTGATCATGCGTTTGTCTGACCGGTTATCTCCTGGTACCCAGGAGAGGTAGTTGGAACCGTTGCGGTCGCAGACTTGGTAGTGCGTCTTTTGGGGAACCCATCTCTGCAGTGTGACTTTGCGCACATTAGCTATGCAGAGGGTGATGTGTAATGTCATACTTACCGGTCCCATCGACCGTGATAGTTTTAGTGACGTTGATAAGTGCCGTCTGGGTGGGATGAACAGTAGTAGTCACCGTGGTGGCAAGACCTGGGGGATATTGCGTCTCGTTGATTGTTGTCCAGACCGTCACTGTGGATGTCGCAGTAGAAAGCTTAGGAAGCCTTTGAGTCTGCGCTCTGAAGCTCGTGGTGGTCACGGTCTTCTTTATCGGTAGATTATCAGTGCAGGTTACTGATATAACATGGGAGAACAGCTTAGCGGAAAGCCCGACCGATGTAGTAGTCTCCGTCAACTCAGAAGATATCCTTTCCATATTATCTCTAATGGCGGTAAAGCCGGGCCGTCGTCCGATCGTCGTGGTAAAGTATGTCGTGGTCGTGATAGTATTCTTGTTCGTCTCTGTCTGTGTCACGGTTTCCGTTCGGTTGACAAAGTTCGGATCTTTGATGTGACGTCAGTAATAATGAACAAAGGTGTAGACTGTAATATGTACTGGTAACCGTGATGGTGGCTATCTTGGCTTCAGGGCTTGCAGTGACCGTAGCCAGCTTCGTAGATGTCGCTGTGATGGTTGATGTAGTGGTGATACCGAGAGTGCTGTTACGTTGACTGGCTGTCTCATCCGTTACATTTACCCGGGTCAGTTTGGTATTAGACTTCGTGATGTTGACAGCAAAAGATGGAATGATAATTTTATCCGTTACAGTTATCGTTCCCTGCCGAGTGGTCATGGTGGTACGAATGATATCAGCGGGACTTGATCCAAGATATGTTTCGCAGGGATCATTGGCAGCGCTCCCTGCGATTAGGGCGAGAAGGCCCAGGAGAAGCCACAGGGCTACCATACTGCTGAGGATCGTGGCAAAGTCGAGAATGGCAGAAGGATTCTGAACTGAGGGGGGCTAGGCGAGTCATTTATTGAGATACCCCTCTATGGCGCATTGCAGCCACTCTACCACTAAGGTTTGGGCAAGATTGATCATTGACCAGATATGCTTAATATCGATTGCGTTGAGATTTCAAGCCTCTTTGCGCCGCCGTAACCTTACTGCCACTATTTTGGAACGCGCTACAGAATCGATTCAAAAGCATGATTATGACATTCAGCTTCGGTAAGGCAAATGCCGCTGTATGTTTCGATCCCGGGCTCATATTACTGTTTTCAGGCTACATCTCTGGCTACACTTGCGTCATGATAACTACAAGGGATGGTATCTGCCGCCGGATTGAGCCCCTCCATGCTTTTGAGCACAAATTTCTTTCAGATTTACTGCTGACTCTCATCATCCTCCATGTCTATATCCTCATCCTCATCGGAAAAGCTGCTAATGCTGTAATTGTCACTTCCATCTTCGAAACCTTGCCTATATTGTACTCTCAGACACCTCCAGCACTGTATAATATGATCCTTCCTTTGCTCCTCAGTATAATGGTAGGTGCACTTAACATTGTCGTCATGGTACTCGTCGCAGCAAAACGACATAAGGCACTCCATCCACGTCTCCTGATTGACATCGCTACGCCGTAATAATGCATGCTGGTCTGTGCCATCCCAACCACACTTCTCCTTTAGCCACTCAGCTATAGTGTGATGCGCCATCGACTGAGCATATGCAACAGCAGTGACCAACTGCCGACGCCCATGACCCGTTGTAATAGCGCCATGGTGGATCAGCAAAGCAAGCATGTCAAGCCTCCCATGTTCTGCTGCTCCCTCTAAAGCAGACCTGCCAAATCTGCTGGGCCCCCTTGCGTTGACTCGGGCACCGAGCTGGATCAGATGGCGTGCAAACCCAATGTAGCCGTTTATGGCGGCGAATTGGAGAGCAGTTGCGCCTTTGTTGTAGGCCGGAGGGGCGTTTACGTTCGCTCCTTTGTCAAGAAGATATGTGGCTATATCGATGTTTCCTTCCATCACAGCGCACTGGAGGGGCGATACACGTGCAGACACAGCCAAGTCGAATTCGTTGACATCTGCTCCCACTTCCACCAAATACTTCGCCAGATCGTTCTGCCTCGTTCTGATTGCTCTGCACAATGCCGTATCTAACTCTGCGTCGTATTTGGTGGGAGATCCGAGCCCACAGCCAAACTCTCTTAGTAGTTGTAAATAGTCATATAATCTATGACTATCCGCAAGAATATGCCAGGTCACTCTATCCATACAGCAACCACGGCGAAGAAGTTCCCTGAAACCAGAAGTATCATCACCAAGACTGGCCAAGGTGAGTGGGCTTGCCGCGATAAGTATCGACCCGTTTTGATGTTTGGGTGCACGCCAGTAGCCTAGCCTTTCATCGTACGGCTCAATTGATGTCATTACCCCTTCGTGGAGCCTGAAGGGCAAGATTGCGGAGCATAACACGGATGAATGGATGAATCGGGCGAGAAGCCTGTCTAAGATGTCGATTTGACCTGCCTTGGCAGCCAAGCCCACGGCGGTTCCCTCCAGTAAGTGGCAGTTTGTCGGTTTGTGAGCTCGCTTAAAAAGTCTCCCAACAAGATCCCAGTCCTGTCGATGTATCGCCGCACAGAACGGCCCGGCATCAATGGCAAAGTCCTGCATCTCAAGAGCTTCTTGCAGGAACGGGTCGTTTCGTGCAATTATCTCGGCTTCAAGACAACCTTTTCCGGCTCCATCAACATCAGTAAGGGTTCCACCGTGCCGTAACAGATACAGTATTAGATCTTTGTTCTGGAGATCGATGGCTCTGACAACTTCCCCGCCATTGAGCTTCGCTCCTGTTTCGATCAGAAGCTCAGCAGAGCGAAACGCCCTAGTAATCTGGCCGTCGCCACTGAACGACCACGTGCCATCCAAAGCGAATTGAAGGGCGGTACGTTTGCCTTCATCTTTGTCATTGGGATTGCCACCAATAGCAAGGGCGGCTTCTAAACATCTGTGAAAGCCACGCCGTGAAAGCTCTGCTATGTTGCCACGCGAAAGCAAGGCTCCGTTCTGAATCAGTGTTAGGATACTCTGTTCCATATGAATATTTCTGATATCTCCATGGATCAGAATATTGAGGACGGAGCTCGGCAATTCATAGTCGCTATAGTCCATATCAAGATATTGGTACAGCTTAAATTCATTTTGGGAAATTGGACTGTTGGGGTTACCTCCGTAGTCGATGAGTAATTGCAGTACATCAATCTTGACAAGTTCGGCCGCGGCAAGCAACAGCAAGGTTGATGCACCTCCATATCGCTCGAGAAGATGTTTGCACACTCTTGGATCGCCACCGACGACCGCTACTTCTAGAGGTGTAATCCCTTCCCTGTTACAAATTGCCCCGGAACTATGCAATTCCTCAAGTCGCAGAATGATTTTATAATGGCCCCCATATGCTGCGGCTATATAGGCATCTGCCAAGACTTCCGGTGTAGGCTGGCGCCTCACTAACAAGTGATCCAGCATATAATCCGCCATGATGCCTCCGGCCTGGACCGCCATCATCAGAGCTGACGAGTCTGTCAAGTATGTATGGCTGTGAGTCTGTTGTCGCCGACATGCCGGGTGTAGCCAGACGGTCTCGTGACTCGTAACGTCGGGATCAAGTTGTAGCATCTTCAACATTAATGCTGTATCGCCTAGTTCAATTGCTGCACGAAGCATTTCATCTTCACTGAGGAACTTATGATCAAACAACAAGTTCAGCATTCGGAATCTCCCTGCATCGCTACCTCGGCTTTCGAGAACCAGGTTGACGAAGGCTGTTTCATTCGTCCTGCATTGAGGAATATCAGCCCGAGCGCGATAACGTAGAAGCAACTGTACAAGCTCTATTGAACCGGCTTTGACTGCTTGCTGGATAGGCGTGGCCAAGACTGAGCTTTGACGGAAGACGTCATGGCAATGGCAATTTGGGTCTATCCCTACTTCCAAGAGCCATTTGATGAGAGCCAGAGGTTTTGAGAGGGGATTACAGTTGCCGGTTATGATGATGACTGATGTGACCTCTCTAATCGCTAATTGAAAGAGCTTTTCAAGAAATGCTCGGATGGTCGGGCTCTTGTTCTTGAGTTTCTTAAATTCGGCCAAGGTGTCTAAAGTTCCATTTCCCATAAGGCTGAAAATGAATTCCAGGTGTCTGCTGTCCTTGTGCATCGAGTTTGACATCATATATACCATGAGTTTGAAGCATTCGGACGCAGACTTGGACGAGGGACCAGCGAGCATATTCTGGGCAGTCTCTTCGTGCTCTCCGAGGTACCATTCCGGTATCGCATTGTTTGCACCAGCTATCAGCTTAGACAAAGTGACAGAGCGGTTGTCTTTGGCAGGAGCCAACATTGATATCATCAGTGACGTCGCAATTTCAGCCTGATGCTTATGTTGCAACACTACACGCTTGGAAGCAGCAGTGTCGATCGTGACTATTAGAATAGCTGTAAGATAGATTGTATACACTGCTTCTGAGATGACTCACTGTTCCAATTGCTATTTTTTAAGCTGATCCACGGGAGAGATAACGGCCAGCTGCTGCTCATCTGCAAAGCCGGTGGAGTACAAATGCTAAGCTGTGGATTCGTAGGCGAAGGCGGAGCTGCGGCACATGATTACTGTTAGACTTGATGATAAAATGCGGAATTTACTAACGCGTTTTGAATCGAGCGAAAATGTTTGTTTCTCGATGGCGATTCGTCTCTTTCGAGACCTTGAGCTTTTTCAACCTCTTGCCACAGTGTATAACATCACTCTCTTTTCCCTCATCTTTGCGCTTTCTAATCTTCCGATCAATGTATTGCCATGTCTCCTTGTCGATGTTCTTGCTGAGCTTCCAGCTCTTCAGCTTATATTCAAGCTGCGCTTTTCTAGTATATGGTCAGAGACATTCCTATAAATTAAGGCTATGATATACAAACGTTACATTCAATCCCTGAGCTCTCAGTAAATTCACCAAATCTTTGAGCGACGTGTCTTTGACCAAATATTCATATCTGATCATGTTTTGGTGTTTCAGCCAATCCCCCTCACTGGGGTATGATGTTGTTGTCGCGCCCATGGGAATGTTGACGGGGTTGAAATACTGCGAAAGTGCTAGGGATGAGCACAATTGAGGTGTAGCGACACGGCAGACAGAGTCTAGTTGATGAAGGAGGAAGATTGGAGATTCGGTGAAGGCATTGCTGCCCCTTGTATGCCTGACGAGGCTCTGCGTTCGCAGTTCTGATTCGTCTAATCCATAATCTGAGTGGCTTGCCAAGTTGGCAAGTCTCATTCCGATTTTAGCGCTTGACCCAGTATTCTTTCATTGGCTGTGTCCAGAATCTCATCAGCTGGGCTTACTCTGCATACGGCAGTGTGACCTGACCATTCCTATTCGTCCGGACCAGAATCTTGCAGCCATGGCTTCTATCTGAACAGTACGTCACTGGACGATACGTATTTCAATTGGATCTGTCCCAAAACCCGGCTCCACGGTGGTTTTCTGGACTTGATATGATAGGCTAAGACCAAAATCCGACGTGTTAGACCGCTTCACTTGTTTCATTCAACTGTGGCTGGGTCTAGTACCTATGGGATGACTGTCGACTGCACCGAGTTCACCACAGATTGACAAATGCGGCTTCGCGTTTCTCTTTGGCGTTGACTTAGCATATAAGCAAACCAAACTCACCCTAGCTACTTCATGGAATTGACTACCATAAGTAAGCGTTTTTAACATTTTGGTAATTTCGCTCGTACACTCTATCAAAAACCCTCTCCAAGATGAAACCCGAGATTATTGTCGCAATAGTCAGCTTGGTAGTTGCTCTTCCGCCGACCCTCTACGCTCTGCATGCATGGTACCGAAGACGGTCTCACTCAACATGTAAGCACATGAAGCATGACTATGTTCAGATAGCGCTAACCAATGCCTCGATGCTTGGTCTAGGGTACCCATCTCACCGGGCGTATCTCTCGCAACGCCGTTCAGAACTCTTCTGCTCCGTATCTGAGCGAGGCATTACGCTGGCACTACGGATCGAAGACGGTCTGCCGACCACCTCGCGCGAGCCAATTCTCCGAGGTATCGAACTCTGACATGGCATTGAGCTATTGAGTCAAAGGGAGGCTTGGGAGAAAGAAACTTAGATTAGACCTTAGAGCGCCCAGCTAGCAAGACGATATTCAGTCGCCATCCTCTATGGATAGTCGTCACTCTAGATATACTGGCGCATACAATTAAAATACTCTTACTAGGATATTGTTGACTTGAGTAGAATATTACCGCGGAAACCTGTTCCAAGCCTTCAAAGCATTATCGGTTAGCGTCGGGATCGACATATTTGTCCCGAAACAGGTTCATTGCTTATCAAGCAGTGATTATCGAGATATGCGGACGATGCTGAACCATTTAAGTCAAAGAGATATATCTATTTCACCTGTCATATAATTAAACAAACTTCCTAATAGTATCGTGTTGTGGCAATTCAGGAAATGCCCCCAGTGCCCACTCATACATGTGACACTATCTCTAAATAGTCAATTTGTACGGAAGGCGAAATGTATATGTGTCTTAAAATTCATTTCTATATTAAATTTCTTACTAAAGGCACCCTATTAAAGCTATAT
>JAAOAR010000353.1:0-65440 GCA_013395995.1 Fusarium pseudoanthophilum | reverse complement strand
TATTAATTGTTAATTGGTTAATATTAAAAGGTTAAGTATACCGATTGTAATTAGCCGCGGCTTTGCCTCGCCTAGGATGACAGCTTGCTGTTAGCATCAGGGTCTTGTAAGAGGTTGAAGCACCTGTACACTGACTCGTGAAATCCACTCCCGGCTGAACAAGCACCAGTCGTGAAGCGCACGTCCAAAACTCCGCAATCTGATTATTCCCCCACAAGCACTGAAGGCCCAGGGGGTAAGAAGTAGCTGGGATGACCTTACAGACCAAAGATTTGGCCGCATTCGCTGTAGCTTCCTCAGTTGACATGAAGCGAACATAATTGTCCGAGTTGCCGTTGACGTTGGAGTAGGCGGCTTTTCCGATCGAACTTGCAGGTCCGTTGAGGACTTTAATTTCTCCTGTGCGTTGGTTGAGGGTGAAGGTTAGGTCGGTGTCAACGTCGGCGGTGAAATCGAGGAAGTATTTTCCCGTGCCGATTTGGTTCTCCAGATGGACGAAACCAACACCGCCAAGGGAGGCGAGATCGGGATCACCGCTTTCGTGTGCGATGAGGGAAATCGTTTGCAGTGGGTCAGCTGCCTCAGTCCTGGTGCTTATCTCGGTCTTGGTCTCGGTGGCAATGATGTTATCCTTAACTTCTGTCCCAACAACTTTACTGATCCTCTCAGTTGAATAGGTCTGTTGAACAACCTCTGTCTTGACCGTCTTGGTGGCATAGGCAGTTGCGATAGCAGTCTTGATAGTGGTTCTCCGTGGAATGATAACCTTGTGGATGACTGAAACGATCGTTGTTCGGGGAAGAGTAATAGTTTTGCTGGTTACACCGACACGAGAACATGCTGATGAGTACTTGACCGAGTTGCTGCACGCGCTGCTGGCGTAAGAAGGGACGACAGGGGCATTAGCCGCTCGCTTCCTGAATGGTGGGTTGACATTCTGGGCAGTCGTCGTTATCGTCTTTGTGGTCTGCTGAGTAACTGTCTTGGTACCATCCATTGTCACAGTCGTAGTAATATCGATTGTAACACTCTGTACGACAGAGTTGGTCCTTGTGGCGGTTACAAGCTGTGTGCTGACTGCTGTAACAGATTTCCTGACTGTCGGGATACTTGTTACCGTTTTTGTTCTATAGATAGTACTGTTGTGTCATGATTAGCTGCTGTGACACTTTCCAGATAAAGCTTCTTAGTCCTACGCTTTCTTAGGTGTCACGGTGGTATATAGATAAGATTTACAGTCGGCTGTATATATCTTGCTTGAGACCGCAGTAACGGCTATTTTAAGAGTCAGTTGGTGATTTACAGGTATTAATTATGAAACACGACATACCATTTAAGCAAGAATCAGAGTTAATCGTGAGGGCCTCAGTACCCGAGAAGGTCATGGCAAAAGCCACGAAATACCCCAAGAACCTCATTTGTTCAAATTAGCCAACCTAATTTTCGAAAAGGAGGGAACAGCGGAGAGGCCCATCGCCGAGACATGGCAGACTGCATAGTTAAATATTTCTATCCCTCGTCGCAATTCCGGTGGTATGGTAATAGATCGGTCGAGACTAACAATACATATCCTGACCCTGGTCTGAAGTGGTCGCTGCTAAACTTCACCTGGCTTCATTAGATAATAATAAACTAAGTTTAGATAGGCTAAGGTATTAAAGATGATCTAGTTGAAAGCGCTATTGTTTTTTCTGACAACACTATCGATTATTATCTTGACGCTATTCGGAGCTAACCCTGCCCTGATAGGTCTGGGCCTAGAATCGCTATCACGAGCTACCCGATACCTTTCAAACCGAGGCCTCGTTCAGGCGATTTCTTTTCTCATCCCGAGCCTCAAGAATGCTTTCTGTCTTATTATTCAGATGCACTCCATCCATGTATCTTGCCTCCAAGCTCATTTCCCTTGGTTCCTGAGTTTTGAAATAGTCAATGTTATCAATGACGCGTTGGTGCATCTCGCCAAAAGTCTCAAATAATCCAGCCATGCTTTTCCTCCTATTCGGATCAACGACCAGCATATCTTGATGTATTATATCGAGCAGATCATGAACGTAGGCGCTGCAACCCCGCTTCCTATGTAAAGAACTGATCCACTGCCAAAAGTGTCAGAAAGAGGTTGTAGCAAATTTCTATCTTGGGATACTTACCTTGATGATTTGTTCTTTTACCCCAAGCCTGTAACCCTCTCCAGGGCCAAGCCAGTGAAACTCAAAATATATGTCGGTCTTAACCCCGGTTACATAAGGCGAAAGCAGGATGTCTTTGAATCGTTCTCTGAGGTCATTTCCGCCAAGGATCCAGCAAGTCATTTCAAGTAATAGACAGCCTAGACTCCAGACATCATACGCTCTGGATATCCGGCCATCACGAAGATCGCACTCGGGCGCTCGATATCTGGGTGTGACAGGCAAATCAGCTGCTGGAATAATCGATCTGGTATCTTCCCGGTGGGCATCCGCAATACCAAAATCTGATACCACAAAGACGCCTCGCTTCTCTTTCCGTGATCTGAACCAAAGAATATTAGCTGGTTTTATATCACCATGTCTGCCGAACATTATCTCCGTATCCATATGGGCTTTTCTGCCTTCGTGGATATGTGCAAGGGCCCCAATGATATTTCGGATTTGTTCCGATAGCCATAGGAGACCTTCGCTGTTGGCAGAAGAGGGATTCATGAGTGGGCCAGGGTGGATTTTCCAGTACATGAGAAGGTCGTACTCGGCAGCTGGAAAGATGAAGTGAACCCGGTTGTTGAGAGTGTACGTAGCCAAGAGCGTGATGATATTTGGGTGACTAAGACCGCTGAATCGTTTGAGCATTTCCAACTCTTTGCTCGACCTGTCTTTCTCCCTGCTTGTGTTTTTCAAAGACTTGACGGCAATGAAGCTACCATAAAGGCCAAGCTAGCGGTATGGGCATTAGAATGTCGCAAATCATTGAGGATAGAAAGACGAACTCACCTTGTCGAGTAATGGGGTAAAACCATGCGAGCTTGAGTCAATTTTGTACTTGACGACCTGCCCGCACCCCCCTGACAATGTCTCTTCGTGTACCCCGTAGCTGTCTCTGCATAATACCCAAGGCAGCATCTGTCCTTTGGGCATATCATAGTGCTGAGCTTCGAAGTTCTCACCCAGTGCAAAGAACCCCGGCGACATTCGCAGTTGGTTAATGTTGAAATAGTCTCTCTGCATATGAGACCACCCCAGATTTGCCAGACAGATCTGGGCAGTAAGATGATACTCCGATCCTTGTACCAGAGGAAATCTTTCGTCATGCATATCTGCATCTATGAAAGCCTGAATATCGCCGGTTCGCTCTACAAGAACCAGTATCGCAAAGGCCCGAATAAAGGAGGTTTTATCGGTGCCCACGATTAGATCGCTGCATGCCTCCGCGTCCTCCAGCCCTATCTTGACGGCATGAAGTTGTCGGATGATTGTGTCCCGCGTTATCAGCCTTTTTAGGATCGGATACGGCCAGAAGAAGTAGTTCTCTCCGTTAATGTGCGGAACCCTTTCCCTCCAAATCGCATCACTCAATATCAGTTCGGAGTCTGTCGCGCCTGGTGTAGAAGTCGAGATAGAGCCCATGATTACTCCACTATGAGAGATCGCGTTGGCGCTGATCCGATTGACGGTTGTTGGGATGTGGGGAAATGCGCCGCATGCCAAGGACTTCCAGGGTCGATAAGGAAGTGTTGATGACTGGGGTTTGTCGTCGAAAGGTTCAGAATTTGGAAAGAAAAGACTACAGTAAAATGGCAAATGTGAGATCTGTCAAGACTCGGTGATATCAGTCCTATCTCACGTATATATTCTGATAGGCTTGTCACGGCTCCTGTTAGTGCACCTCTATCATGACCGGTGAGTCTCAGTCGGTGACAGGGATGGCTCGGGGGGGACATAAAGGTTCCAACTCGGGATAGTGGGAGATACCCGGCATGTCAGTCCAACGTTTTCTGTCCCCCAAAGGCACAGGTCACTTGGCCTCGCTTCGAAGCGCGGTTGAGTGCTCGCCTCACTAACTCAATATGTCTGACGTCAGGTCAACGTACGATTGCGGCGGGTATTGGCTCGGAGTTTTACTGGTTTGACTTGTGTAACCACATTCTTTTTCATAGCCATCAAGATATATGCCTCACTGGCAATCACTCGTCAGGTCTGGTTAGTGATTGGCTGGGCCTTCCGAAGGCTAAATCAATGACCACTGACCGGGTACATGGGCACTATGTCCGATCACCAATGGGCGGACCGAGGTGCACCACATGACGCCCTGACATCACCCACCTTTCAGACCATTCAAGACACCTAGAACTCTTTGGATCGATAGACATCGGCGAGGATACTCAATTTTAGTGAAGTATATACTTCTTCAACTGCCTCTTCCCCGCCTGCCATTGATCAACAGCTTTGCCAAACATGTACCCATCAATAAATATATCGCCCACGTATCTATACTCACCCTGCGTCCCCTCAGCTCTCAACAATATCGGCGTCGAACAACCCAACGGCACAACAATTATATCACCCGCAAGCATGAACCCCGATCCCATCGCAAGTCGACGATTTTGTGTAAGGCAGAAACATCTCCCCATCATACGATCCCCAAAATGAATTTGCAGAAAGTGCCGTCTCATCTCAGCTTTCACCTCGGATGGAGTTTTCAGGTAGTAAGCTAGTCTGTCATCGAGCCTGATGTATGGTAGACGGTCGCGGAAGAGGTTCGCAAACACATGGTAAATTTCTGCCTGCCATCGACCTCGGTCATATTCCGATGGGATCTGGCCAAGGCATATCGTCGCTGCAAAGCATTCTTCTGCCATATGTATTTCTTGCTCAGTGCGACCTTCAACGGCTTGAAGAAGTAGTGCTCTCCAGTGTAGGAACGCCATGAGATAATCTCCCAAGTTGCAAAGAGTTCCGACGACGACACCTTTGCTTTGCACAACGTCGATCTCGAGGCCTGAAATTTCAAGCTTGTTGAGACGCTCGTCTCGGAACCTGCAAATAGCTTTGCTAGAACCTGAAGCTGCAAAATTGTACTTGAAGCCCATTGCTGATGTTTGCGGAACGTGTGACCAGTCCGGAACGAACGTTGGAAGGTTGGCGGTGCTGGTATGAACAGGGAAGTGAATCGCTTCGCAGATAATATCGAGCTTCTCAGTAGTCTTGAGAAGAAAGTCGACAATCTCAGTGTACACGTCCTTCACAGAGAGATTGTAGTCCGCACGGAACTCTTCTCGGATACTGGCCGGTAACACGCCGAGGACTCCATACAATTTATCTCTGGGATCAGATGCAAGCTTCCTGCGACAAGTTCGCAGCACCTGCAGAAGAGCCTCCTCGCCATCCGACATGTGGAATTTGAGGTCTGGTAGACTGGCTGGCCCTTGATAGATCAGAGTCTGAACGTAGCTGAACTGGTCAGGTGAAGTCGCCAGTCGCCTCTTGAGCTGATCTTTGTTATTGAAGATGAGTTCCCCACGGCGCTGGCTGAATAGTATGGAAGCGCTCTGATATTTCTTCCACTCAAGGCGCGTCGAGCCACAGTAAACCATTATTCGTTTCGCATTAAAGACTTCTTGAACAACCCATAATCGTCTCCAATATTCTCTTCCAAAGAGTGACACCACCGCCAAAAGATCACCGTTTTCGGCGCCAGCTGCCAAGATTTTGGAAATATTGCTGGAACCAAAAGGCTCACCTGTAGTCGCGATGGCGTCGAGCAAACTAACGGCTCTTGTGCTGTCGTTCTCTTCCGGACCGAGCCAGATTGCGACGCTATCCGCATTGGAGTAGATGAACGGCATTAGCTGAACCTGCTGACTCCGCTCATCGCGGTCCTTTTGGTTGATGCACAGAGCATCTGCCCATACCAGCACGGATGAGTGTTTTTTTCGAAGTGCTTGCAGTGCGCCGTGGAGGCTGACGGCTATGGGGATCGAGCATCCTTCAATCTCGATCTTGCGGGTATCACCCGTATCGCCCCAAGTGTACGAGATAGCCATATAAGGAGGAGGCTGTTCCAGCGAAACATGGATAATCTCGCACTTGATCATCGTCTTCCTCTCCGGCAGTATTCTAACAAGTCTGATGGATGCATCTTCAATCGGTCTGTACTGATAAGACAGCTCGCTAAATGAAGATGCAGCCTGTTGGTTCTGGAGTATCTTGGGGCTCGGGCTAAGGGCAGCTTTTGGGGTAGGTGGAGATAGCGGTGGCATGACATTGTAATCGTAGGGATATGGCATAAACTGATTATTGTAGCTTGCCTCTGGAATTACGCCATATGGCTGATTCGGCGGACGCGGTGGAGGGACGTCGTATGGGCGACCTTTGCCTTTGCCTATCCTGATGGGCGGCGGGGAAGGGACCCGTGCGTCTGCTGACACTTCCGGGTAGGCCATGGTATGGTCTTTGAGCTACCGAAAATTGTACAATAGGAATTAGGGCCCAAATATGGTCCTTGGATCGCTTCGAGTTAGTTTTCAGTTGCTTGAAATTGGCAAGTTGAGTGATTTCAGCTGAACTCATGGTTGTGAGCCTTGGAGTCAGCCTGTGGCTTGGAACAGCTGCACCCTATCAGATGGCCTGAAAGCGTCTTCGGCCTAAACAAGGATAGCGTCAGGTCAGATCAGATTATTCTCAAAAACCTAGAGGAGGAAATGGCAATGGTAAAGGCATCTCATTAACTATTTCGATAGTTTTTAGCCTTCTTACATCTCGGGCTGGTATAGAAAGCTATCTACATCAAGCTGTTCTGCGAGATCCAACAACTCCCCAGGCGTCAACCCTGCCATGGCATTAGCCGCAAAGAGGTCCCATCCTGTCTCATCCGAGACATGTTCGTGTAACTCTGGTTCTCTAGTCTCCTCTTCTTGGACTTCGACATGCTCTTCTACCTGGTTTGGTATTTCCGGTGTTGCGATATTACTAGCTGGCGTCAAAGCAGATAGCTTCTGTTCCAACTGCTCAAGTTCTACTTTTCGCAGTGGAGCAATCAGACTACCTTTGGCAATCAGAGTGTCAAAAACATAGCGAGCATCATCACGCCAAGAATCATCCGAAAGAAGAGATGGGCAGATTATGGGGACGAGATGGAGGAGAAACGCTGACGATGAGGCATACTCTATTTGGAATGGCAGAAATGCCTCTGTGACCAACAGTCAGCTTTTTCTTGACTTTCTTAACGATCGTACTTACCGATGAGATCTTCATCTGCCAAGGCACGGAGCGTTTTCAGAATCGCCTGCGCTGAGCTAACGCATGACTGTATAAGCGATGCAACCGGTGGCGATAATGATAAGCCGTGGGTCATGAGCTGTGTCTTTGACTGTTCGATGTGCATATGCAAAGCGCACATTATCTGCGGCCTCGTTGTGAGAACTACGCACTGGAAGCAAGTCAATTCAAGATTCACGAACAGCACCGCGCTCTGAAACCTACGTGGTGATATTGGAGCAGAAGTCTCGTTGCAATTCGCGACGCTTTACTGATTGAGTCTCGGAAATGATTGTTGATGATGTTGTTCAGATCACGGTTTAGTTCAGCCAAGTTGCGTAGGATAGATTGCGTATTGCTAAAGAGGGTGCCGTCATAATCTTTGCCAACGCCGTATACCGCTTCAAAATGTTAGCAGCCATTTCGTGGTGGATTTAATGAGGATGGCACTTACTCCCTAGTAGTCGAGCTATTAACCGAGCAAGCTGAACATGAAGGGTCAGACTGAGTGAGCTCAACGAGCTGTCTGCTTGAGAAGGCAACTTATTAGTGATGTCCTCGTCTCTGATTGCACTTGTTGCACCGATCAGTGCAGCGAACTCTTGGTCTAGCATATAAACCACCCAGAATATTATGTGGCATCGCTTGGAATGTTGCGCCCCGACAGCTTCTTCCGGCATATGTCTGTGAAACCCAGAAAGAACACATATACGGAGAGCTTGTCCAATATGTTGATATGCTGCGACTCTCATGTCAATAGACTGGAAGTAGATAGCTGCTAGGGTGAGTGCCTGTGCAGAAAGAACAGGATCAAGAGCAATGCCGGCCAACTCAGGCATCAACGGCATCGCCCTTGCAGCGTATTGATACCCCGGTGGACTCCCATCAGCACTCTTCCCACCCAGAAAGGCTTTCCCAAAAGCTATCATGAGTAAATACTGCGCATACCACAGCTTACACGAAGCCGCTTTCGCTGAGGCATCTTGATAAAGCTCTTTAAAATGCTGAAGAAACTCAGCCTCATCTATCAAACTAGCCAAAGGTCCAAGATAAAACCTCGCAGTCTGAATGAGAAAGTATGCATAGTCCGACGGCGGTAAGTTGGAAATATCCGGTGGCTCATCTGGCATAAGTGGTCTCCACTGTAGTCGGAAGGCCACTCCGTCGAGATGCCAGGGTAAAGGCTCGTTGTTTGCCTCGGGGAGATGCTTGCCTACTAGGGCTAGGACTCTTCTGCAGAAGGCCCATGAAGATGCGGGACCCATGTACCCTGTGGAAATCAGTTAGTATATGCCGATGATTGACGGAGGGGACTTACAGTAGCGGCCCATGGCTTGGCCGAAGACATAGTCATTGTCAACGAGGGGGTTTTGTCGGAAGGCCGGCTCGAGGACGTCATTAGTGGATAGCGAGGCAGCCTCGTTTGTTACGTCGTTCTCGTCATGATCTTGAGGTGTTCCAAGAGTAAGGTCTTCATTAACACGTTAGCCAGGATGACAGGTTGTTGGCTGGTAACTCACCTCCATCCCCGGCCAGAGAGGCGTCCCGTGTGACGACACCGGAAATACCATAGTCAGAAACAGAAGAGTGCCTTGGACGTGGCCTACTTCCATTACCAAACGACCCTGGCGATGGAAGTCCATCTTGTCGCCTCTCCAAGGCACGGAGGTAACTGTCCCAAGAATTAGCCACAACAATACTCAAAAAGGTCGAGACTCACCTTTCAGGCACCGATACCTTCTTCTCCTCCGCCTCGTATATGCATCTCTCATTCTTCCGTCCACATCTCAAACACGGCTGCGCCCCCGAACACTTGACCTTCATAGACCGACATCGCTTACACCTACCCAGCAACCACGACGATCAGCAATCGGCTTCCCATGGCCCAGATAAGAACTCACGCTTTAGCACATTTCTTAATAATCCGAAATTGACCACTCTGTGTAGCAGGCATCGTTGCGCAATTGACAATGGCTGTTGAGGAGAGAGGTCGGGGTGCCGTTCCGACTTAAGTCTTTTAGCTGGAATATCATTCCGGCGCGGTCTTTGCCTAGCGTTCGTGGGAAAAGCTTATCAGCGGCTTTGAGACTGCGCTATCGCTGCGGAGTGAAAGCGGTCGGAATGAGATCCCGATAGTGGAAGCTTATCACGCGGGGATTGTTAGTGTCCTATATCGGTATAACAGTCCCGACTTTTCCACTTGAGATTTGCGTTGGTGTAAGTTGAATGCCGGGTTCAGTGCTTCTGGAAGAGATCCCTGCTTCTAAAATTGGTCAATGCTTTGATGTCAGAACTGTCATGATGACCAGGGTTTTGACTACGTTTCGCTCCGCAATTGCATCAAGGTCAGTTAGAAAGACATGTCGGAGTCGGCCATATTGTTCAGAGGCACAGTATCTGACCCTCCAATTTAACTTAGACCATCAACGTTACATGCACGCAAATGCCTGATAACAAACACATCAATGAGACTGAACTCGTCAGCTGCAGCTGCAGCTAAACCTGCATTCTCAGCAGTCCAACCAATCACCAATTTTGAAGAGACGATAGCCAACAGACCAGACTTTGATCACTCCAACAAACCCATCGAGATAACAAAGTCCCCAGACCCATCCTGGTCTTACGGGGATGGTGTGCGCACTGGTCAATCCCCTACTGACAAGGTCCACCGAGAGATCGACCCGTATTCGCCTGACAGATCCGTCGGGCAGAACTACCGACTTTTAATTTCTGGCATTGCCCCTCGGCCTGTTGGTTTCATCAGTACTGTTTCCGGCGACGATGAAGTAAAGAACTTGGCGCCTTTTAGCTATTTTCAGGTCATTGATCATGACCCGCCCATGTTCATCGTTAGCTTCTCATCTCGCTTTGGGTCGGCTAAGGATACGTATCAGAATCTAAAGGATACTAGGGAATGTGTTATCAACACTGTTTCGGAGAATATGATAGAGGCAGTCAATGCTTCATCCATTGATGCACCATACGGAGTGTCGGAATGGGATATCACTGGCCTGACTGAAGCTCCAACAACGACTGTCAAGCCATCCCGCGTCGAAGAGTCTGTGCTTTCTATTGAAGGGCAGGTCGTGGATATCAAAGAGTTTGAGAGCCATAAACCAGGGATGAGCAACTACGGAATAGTTCTCATCAAAGCGACGCGGTTCTGGGTACAAGAAGATGCCGCCAATGAGGATTTCAGTCACATTGACCTTGACAAGCTACGGCCCATCGGTCAACTGGGTGGCATGTTGTACGGGCGGATATCTTCGACTTTCGAGCTTCCGAGGACAAGATGGACCGATGAGCAACCTAAGAGTGAACTGCTGACCAAGTTGGAGAATGAAAAGGCGTCATAGGGAGGCCTGTCCAGTTTTCTTTACTGTAGAACTTCAGCTTGTATAGATCAGCATTAATTCAGCTCCAATCCTAGATCTGCTCAGTTCTCGTCCTGATTTGATATAAATCTTAACAGGCTTTAATTTTTATTTTCAGGTATTACCTACCCCAGTATTCTATGTCGGAGCTCCTGTCTCATCGCCAGCGCCATATGCTGCGTCCTCTCAACAGCACCACGATTCTCCACCGCTCGTCGGTACAAATAATTAATACACTCCTGCACCGAGCCCCAAGGCAAACACTTGTAGATCTTTGGTGTCTCGGCAGTGACTCTGTTCTCCTTCACGGCCTTCTCATAATCCTGCAGCAGCTTGCAACTCAACTCATCAGCCATTCCCATGATCTGAGCACACTTCATAGGCACCGTGGGAAGCCCAGCCTCAAGGCGCTTTCGGTGTGTGCTCAGAGCCTTTTGCGCACTCTCAGCGTTATGTGTCGCTAGAACGAGTGCCGCGTCTGGGAAGCTGAGGTTGGCTGCTTTATCGGGCACTCTTTGAGAAATGAGCATGTCTGCAATATCGTCATATGAGTTGTCTGTATCCTCTTTTGTATCGTGAATGAGGGATCTGATCTCATTCTCGATATATGCGCCGCGAACTAGCTTGATGCCAACAGTCCAGCCT
Source organism: Fusarium pseudoanthophilum (assembly GCA_013395995.1). NCBI lineage: Eukaryota > Fungi > Ascomycota > Sordariomycetes > Hypocreales > Nectriaceae > Fusarium > Fusarium pseudoanthophilum. Next base: position 54,192 of record JAAOAR010000353.1, on the reverse strand, counting down.
TCTTGGGCTGCTAGTTGGATATGCCTTTTCGCGTTTTCTCTAGCGCCTTTGAGATACGCTTGAATAGTGTTGTAAACCAGGGCATTCCCGTTTCGGTTGTGTTCGCGCATTAGGGTTATAGTCCAGTCATCGAGTGTAGGTTGCATGGCTTGTTGTTCTGCGTCTATCCAGAGTTGACATCCGCGCCTTCGAGTCTCGCTACAAATATCGTTGAGAGCCTTGTGGAGGTAGCTATTAATAGGTCTGCCAGCCTGTAAAGCGTCGACGGCGATGGGTCCGGCACCAGTCACCCTGAGCTATGTAAGTTACTGGTCATTTGCGCTGAAGTAGGGGACTTACTTGACAGCTAGAAGATCACCAGCCTCAATCATGTTAAGAGTGTCAATGTTGCCCTTTTTCCATTCATCGATCATATCGTAGCACTCTTTTGGATAGTCCTCAACGCCAGTCGTCGGGAGCTTTACGTTGGGATCCAATACGACGTCTTTCGAATATCCAAGGATGATGCCATGGAAGCCAAGCTTCTTGATGTACTTGACAGTATTTGACACTTCGGGGATGCTGTTGCCAGCACAAAAGTGGTCATAAATAGTCCACTGAAGAATACGACTGAGCACCGGGTTCTTATCGGGATTCAGGATGGCCGAGTTGGACTGTGTGATAAGCGCAATGAAGGCGAGTGACGGCCGTAGTAGCCACTTATTCACCATTACTGTTGTTAAGGCAACTGAACGTAGGAGCACTCCCATAGGTATCTTGGAGAGAGGCGATGGTTCCTCCACCCTGGGTGCCTGAGTTGGCTTTATCGAGGTTCTTAACACTGCATTGGAGACTGCTCGTGTTTGTGGCTGTGTATAGAAACGAGATGATAAGGGCAATAGATGCCTTTGATACTGAAAACCAGTTCGAGAAAGCATGTTGGGCTTAAAACAATGGATTACTCTTAAGCGATGAAAGGCTTCTATTGCTGTCAGAAGATGTCCATGGCTTTCAAATAGCCTCATAAAAGCGCCATTTCGCAGCTCTTAAACAATCCCCCACTACCCATCCCTCCAATACCATCTGACAGCAATCTACAATCAGCGAATGAGAAAGATCGGAACGGTTCGCCGACACTTCTATTCCTATCTTGTAACCTTTAGAGCAAACCCCGCATGATCCTACAGACGCTCTGTATCACAAAGTCCATGGCGCTATGCGGAAAAGGTCACGAGGACGCGATACTGTACTCATGTAGATCTCACTGATAAATGCCGGGACCAATGGTTCCAGAAGGTGGAGAATCAATCACGAACTGGATCCGTCTGCATATGCAAGTGTTGCATGACTTGTCAGTTGGAGTGTCGGAGCGAGATATGTAGTCGGGACGGCATCCCGACTTCTCTTGGCCTACTCTGTGCTTCTTGACTTATAAAGCGATGGACTTTGAGATAAAATACATATTTTTACTGCACACTACTACAATATCTCTTGCTCACTGTGACTTCACTAGCCGATCATGTTCAGATCTCTTGGCTCTCAGCATCGGCCACTGGCTCGACTTGGTGCCCTTCACCAGCACAAACCCAAAGCCTTGTTATGCAGTCGGTATTTGAGTCTATGTAACCCACCAAAATTCGAAAATGAGAAGATGGTACGTCAGCTTAAACATGAGATCCTTTGTACTAATATGATATCGTAGTTCGACTACGCCAAGGGCTCCCCAGAACGAGCCCAACTCACAGAAAGCATCAAGAAGCTCAAGAGCTCGTTCCCTGTCAAGATTCCCATTCAAATTGGCGGCGCCGAGGTAAGTTACTCTTTCTCCCAGAGATATTCAAATACTTACATCAGCCCAGATCACCAGCAAACAAATTCTCAAGCAGCAAAACCCATCAAACCACCAAGAAGTCGTGGCGGAATACGCAACCGCCACGCCTGAGCATGTCAACGCAGCTATAGACGCCGCTCTCAAGGCCAAGCCTGCTTGGGAAGCTCTGCCCTTTGAAGATCGCGCAGCCATTTTCCTTCGTGCAGCTGAGTTGGTAACTGGTAAATATCGCTCTGATATCGTCGCTGCAACTATGCTCGGCATGGGCAAGAATATCTGGCAGGCTGAAATCGATGCTCCAGCTGAGACAGCAGACTTCTTCCGTCATTATATAGACGAGGCATGGAAGCTTTATGCTCAGCAGCCCAAGGTTCAGACGCCAGGTGTATGGAATAAGATGGAGTATAGACCATTGGAGGGCTTTGTATATGCGGTGTCCCCTTTCAACTTTACTGCTCTTGGTGCTACGCTTGTCGGACCAGCTGCGTTACTCGGGAACGTCGTGGTTTGGAAGCCTTCTGACTCAGCTATACATGCTAGCTGGCTTCTGTATCAGATCCTTCTTGAAGCTGGTCTTCCGAAGGACGTCATTCAGTTCTTACCAGGCGATCCCAACGAGGTCACTGATGCAGTCCTGAAGAGACCTGAGTTCGGTGCTCTAACCTTCATCGGCTCAACCAAGGTCTTCAAGGGATTGCAGAAGAAGATCGGCAACGGCATTGGAGATGAGATATACAACTCGTATCCCCGGGTTGTCGGAGAGACTGGCGGCAAGAACTGGGGTATTGTACACCCAACCGCAGATGTCAAGAGTGCTGCTCTCAACACAGTTCGTGCAGCTTTTGAGTATCAGGGGCAGAAGTGCTCCGCTAACTCTCGAGTCTACGTCGCTGAGTCAGTATGGCCTGAGTTCAAGAAACATCTTCAAGAGCAGGTCTCTGCCTTGAAGGTCGGAGACGTCGAGAACTACGAGAACTTCATCAATCCAGTCATCCATGAAGCTTCGTTTGACAAGCTTAACAAGATTATCGAAAATGCCAAGAATGACAAGGACCTGGAGCTTGTCGTTGGTGGCAAGGCTTCCAAGGACAAGGGATACTACGTCTACCCAACAGTCTATCAGACCACCAACCCTCGTCATGAAATCATGACACAAGAGCTTTTCGGTCCTATCCTTGGCATCTATGTCTTTCCTGACAATGAGTGGGAGGAAACCCTAAATCTCCTTGACGCAACGTCGAGGTACGCCCTGACAGGCAGCATCTTCGCCAAAGACCCCTACGTGCTACGCCATGCTCAGAACGCTTTGAAGCACGCTGCTGGCATGCTGTATCTGAACACAAAGTGCACTGGTGCAGTGGTGGCTCAGCAACCGTTTGGTGGTTCTCGTGACTCGGGCACTAATGATAAGACTGGAACTATGGCCCATTTGCAGAGATTTGTGAGCGCGAGGACGATCAAGGAGGAGTTTGTGCCGTTGGAAAAGGTTCTATACCCCTCCAACGAATGACGTTAGCTATCGTAGAGAGATGCTGGTGTCCTAGCTCAATGTAAAAGTTTTCAAGTTCACCCCCCGGCTCTTAAGAGCTTCTGGCTCTAACCTTGGATCGGAGTCCACGATTCTGCCATCATCCATATTCCGGAAGAAGTCATACACTTCTGGGTCATCGCCTGTGAGATCTCGCCCTAACTCCTCCACTGAAACACGCTGCCATCCTGCGAGAGGCTCCAGCCTAGGGTCTTCTGCTGTAAGCTCACCTGTTTCAAGGTTATGGTAGCGGGCGTAAGATCGTTGTTCGGCAATGGGATCATAGAATAGCTGGGCTTGCCACTGGGGCGGAAGAGGACCTAGCAAGCCTTGCGTAGCTTCTAGATCCCATACGCAGCAGTCACTCAAAAACTTCCAGGTGTTATCTTCACATGGTCGGAGTAGTACTGGAAAGTCACAACCTAATATGACGCAAATCACATCCCCTGATGCTATTAGCATGCATCCAGGATATCATGGAATCCCACATACCTGGCTTTGCGAAAGTACAGGCTAAGCCAATACTACCCCTCTCAGTTGTGACCATTGCTCTACCTTTAGAGCGTGTCCAGATGACATATTCCATCATGTCTCCACGAGTTAGCTTTGAGACCGGTGTCGAGGCTGTCGAGAGAAATTCAGTTTTGAACCTATCCTTGACATGCTCAAGGGTAAATCCTTCGGCAGGACGACGTTCAATTCTTCCGTCTTGGATGAAGGTGGCCGCAAAAGCATCCAAATAAGTACCCTCACCAGGATACGGATCTGTGAGAGAACATTCAGGTTCCCAGGATCGTATACAGCGAATTGCTGTTTCACCATCGTCCCAATGATCGAAGGTCTTTTCGGAAACAGACTTCACAGTGTCGAATAGTATGCCAACTACCTTTAGTAAATTGGGCGCTCGGTACTCATAGTGTAAAGCAGAACAACCCGAGGCATAGTGGTGTGATACTCTCCGGCCATATGGATCTGCTTCAGAAAGATCAGGAACCCAAGAGGGGCAGGTATCCTCATCCGGATTTCGAGGACGACCACGCAGCTCCCAGCGACGAAGAGCTTTGGTACTAGCCAGAAAGCAGGATTTGTATAGCTCTTCGACAGGTTGCTCATAATCTGGCTTGATCTCACTCGCAAGCCTTGGCGGTAGAATAGCCAGTAGTCCGTATATCTTGTCGTGAGAATCTGAACACAGTCTGGCTTGATATGCATCCAGAGTATGTTCCAGTGTTGCTCCGATCGGGTTTTTCACTACGCTTCTCATGACACTGATAGAAATTCGAGCGATGGGCATTTCGTTTTTATGCAGAAGGCATGCAACTGCACGACGGAACAAAGGCCAAGAAATAATTGCGTCACCACTCTGCATTATGGAATCGCGATTCGCCATGATAGCTTCTTGAACAGTCCAGAGACGGTGGAACCAGGATCGGTCACCGAGCTTTTTCATAGCTGACCACACCTGGTCGGAAAAGGAAACTGGAACATCGCTCTGCCACCAATCGAAATCGGTTGTATCCGGCGACGACATTATAAGACCGTTTGTTGTCTTCTCAATTTGAGCTCCAATGTGAGCCAGCTCAGAGAAAAGCAGCCTTATGTCGTGCTTTTCGGGACCGATCCAGATGATAACTCGGCTGCAGTCCTTGTAGATACTTGACATCCGAAGAACTTGAGTAGCCCTTTCGACATCGTCGTTCTGGTTGATGCAGATGGCATCCACCCACAGCACGCGCTCTTTATCTTGGTATCTCAAGTGTCTGAGTGCCGTAGCTAGCTTCTTCCCAAGCTTGATATTTCCTAGAAACTCGCCTGCTTCCCCCTCAATGGTAGCGACCACAGGCTCGCGTTGCCGACCCCAGACATAAGATAGAGCTTCGAAGGCGGGTTGTGCGGGATTTAGAGGTGGGAGCTCGTACAGTGCTGGGACTATGGTTGGGTCTGGGTGCTGCCAAGTATGAATCCTCCCACTTCCTTCGTCACTCTCGTCGCTTTCATCACTTTCCTCAGATTCCTCACTTGATGAATCGTCTGACCCGCTCACGAAGACAAATCTGCCTTCGATGGTTTCAACAACTTCCCATCCTGGAGGCAGCGTTCGTTGCAGTTGTTTCCAGGATAGGCGCAGTGCCTTTGGTTCCTCCGGCTTCCTCAAAAGTTCATGAGAGATTCGTAGTCGAATACCTTCGTCAGGATTGCCAGGCAGTAGATGAATTAGCCTGATATGGAGTTCAGACTCGAGTGCCCGGTATTTATAAGGCTGGCCTTGATCAGCCTCGGGTTGCGGTCTAGTCATTTCTATGTTCGAGTTGCTATACGTATGATACAATGCCTATTTGTGCAAGAGTCTCAATAAATGAAATAATGCTGTGAAGGTGAGAAAATAAGCCTAAGCCTAGCTGCGGCTGAGAGATGAGCGGTTACACCACCAATCAGAGACACAGCTGTCTACAGGCAGTCCCCGCTGAACCATCGAATTTTATACACTTCTTAAACATGATTTTCAACCTCTACCAATATTTCCTCCAATATTCTTTGGGCCCATTCAAGGTCTGGGGCTTCACCTGACCACCGATTTACTGTCCGTCGTGCAATTTCCAGCGCCTCCTTCCAGCCTGAAGGGAGCGGTATGCGACCACTCTTAGCAGCAGCCAGCAGTATCAAAGCTTTGGTCACACAAGAACGCGCAATATACCACGTCCCATGATGCCGGTTATGCCCATACGTTCGGAAGAGGTGCTCTACGCACAACTCGAGACATCTCTGCGCTAGTGGGATAGCTCGACTGTAGTGTTCATCTTCTGGTGATTGGTGAAGTATGTGGAAGAGAAAGTGGCGGTGTACCCATTCTCGACAGGATAGTTCACGGTTCTTCAAGAATTGTGCCAGCTCGTTGTTGGCGTGGACTTCGTTCTTGGGGTCGATTTGAGGTGGAATGTGCGAATACCTGTCCCACATTAGCAAATTTCTATACTTGAAAGAACGACTTACCAAAGATCTATTTGCTCGTTAAACTCTTTGCACTGCTCCATAGCTTCACTGATATTATCATTCCATCCTTGCTCTCCGCTCCGGGCCATCACAGCCATGGCTCGGTTCATCATCCTTCTATAAGAGATTTCTGCCAAGTAGTAGAACCAGCTCTTCTCTTCGTCGGGAACAATATCATCGTCCAATGTGTCACCTCGATCATAGGCCGATGGGGAGGTCAGTTCCGTTGGTGGAGAAGGGAACATGTCTGGATAGTCGCACTGCGCGATACCACTTGGCGGTAACGGTATCTCATACCGCAATTCACTATAGCGAACTTGTTAATCTAGGCTATTGAAAGACAAAGGTTGGCTCCACTTACTATTCTGTTTTGACGCAAGACCAATACAGTCTTTGTTCAAGTCGGCGAGTTTCCTGCGTGGTTGCCTGGCTCGACTTCTTCTGACTGCGAGTCCACAGAATGTTTCGCAAATCGACGCATGCTCGATTAAAGTGAAACCAAGCTTGTAGAGGGTGAAGGCAGTACATCTCATATATACCACAGAGAAACAGGCACTGTATATATAAGAGTGATGGCTGTAGTAGTCCAAGCCTTTTCTTTGCCGCCAGGTAGTATGATGCAGCAGTGTCTGGATCCACGACCGTGTTTGTCGATGACCGAGTAGAGGCAGGAGAACCGTCAATGTCTGCCTCCGTATGGAAAGGTACCGATAAGCATGCAACTGCGTATGATATAAGCTTCAAAATCTTAGTATGTTCCATTCGATGTGACTTGGGTAAGTACTTACAACAAGGCAAGACGCGCCATCCCATCTTGGTCCATTTTCGGCTGCTTCTTTAACTTTCTTCTTATAGTCCTTCACGTCCAGTATCGGGTTCTTGACATGTACATACGCGAGAAACCGCTTTGAAAGAGGAACAAAATCCTCCTCCTGTATTCCTCTTCCACCTGAGCCGCTCCGGGCATCACGGGACCTTGCTTCTACATCTTCGTTTAGCTCCAGGACGAAGGAGTGGACTTCAGGCACTCGGCCTTGAAATATTGGCCACCGCATAATACTCTCACAATTATTAGATGCTGAAGGAAAGTCAGGCCGGTCAAGGACCTGTAGTATGTCACCTTCAGGGACAAGAGTCGTCAGATCTCTTGATGCGTGTATTGGAGCAACACGCAATGGCTGGGTGACACTAGCATGCCTTCCTGATAAATCAGATGCTTCATGTGGTGAGTCGTACGACCCTGTATCATTGACGAGTACTGCAAGAGGTCGAGACTCAAGCAGAGACACAACATGGTTGAGTCGATCCAGGATAGTCAAACTAGCAGGATCATAGCTATCGAAATACATCAGTCAGAGTCTAATCATCATGAATCTGCTACTAACCTTGAGTAATCACTATCAGGCCCAGAGCCAGGATAAACACACTGAGCACCGCTTCTAGAGCAGAACCCACAGACTGGCCGGACATTATCGCACTTTGTCTTTCTCGATCGACAAGATTGGCAAGCTGTCACGGCACGTTTTCGGTGGTACATGGCTGCCGTGCGTTGTCGCTTATTGCCCTGTCCCTGCTGACCCGAGGAACTGGCACCGCCCTGGCTAAACATTGCGGAGTGAAGAATTGGAAAGGATCTTGAATGAGGTAGATGGAATGTCGGGGAGTAGCGGAGATCTTAAGTTTGTGGTGGTTGACTTTAGTGCAGGTTTGGTCTCGGAATAGCGGACACTAACTTGGATTGGGTCGTTTTAGTGTGAACTGGTATTTGATTGCGGGGGGCGGAGTACCCTACATCCTTTTGCGCTATCTTGTATACCCTCAGGTCAGGGAGCAAGAAAACATGGCACTTTAGAAGAGGTTACTCATTTAGGATCAACATCCTAAGCTCCTTCTCCTCCCCTAACTGGCATTTGTATGCTGAAAGTCTTTCGGTTAGATGTCATGTGATGGGCATTGTTAGTATTGAATTATGTTTGATCAACGATACATTTTATCATATTTGCCGAAAAATCTCACCTCTTCCAGTTCTGTGTTAATTGTAGGCCAAATATCAATTTTACTGGAATGTACGCAAGGACTACAGCAGAAGCAAAAGTCAAAGTTATCCACAAATGCATTTATCATTCATTTCTATCTAGTCCTGAGGAAATTTGGACCCGCCTTGCCTTCTGACCTCATCCATGATCTCCATGACCCGAATAGTCTCAGCCCACGGCATAGTATCACTCTCAACCTTGCCAGCAGCAATATCAAGTGCCACCGCATCGGCCTCCCAGTAAAATCCTTTACCAGGTCTCTCAAAGTCATATCTCTTCCCCTCAGCCTCTCCGTCCTTGTAAACAGTGAATGATGCGGGGACGGAACCTGCAAAGCCTTCTACAACGATATGGCCCTTGGTACCTTCGACACGACAGAAAGCCTCTGGAGTTTTGACTTTTGAGTTGGAGGTCAAGATACCCTGTTTTCCATCGGGATATAAGAGGATGATCGAAGTGCCGATGTCGACGCCGTCAACAAGAGTTTGAGCGGCAGTGATCTTTGGTGTAGTAGCCTTTTCACCTACACCTGCATCGAGGGTCACAAGGCCCCAGGTCAGACTGTAGATGCCAATATCCAACAGACTGCCAGCACCAAGAGATAGATCTTTCAGTCGTGACTCAGGGCCCTTTGATTCGATGTTCTGGTTCATGGCAAAGTCTGCAAACACCCGAACTACATCGCCAACAGCCTTGTCCTCGTGAATGATCTTCTGGAGAGATTTAACCAGAGGAAAGAAGCGAGTCCACATAGCCTCCATGATGAATACGCCCTTCTTCTTGGCTGCATCCAGAACCTCTCTTGCCTCTCTGGCATTGAGAGTAAATGCCTTCTCACAGAGCACATGTTTTCCGTGAGAAATCGCGTCGAGGCAGTTCTTCTTGTGAAAGCCATGAGGAGTTCCGATGTAGATGATATCAACATTGGGGTCTTGATAAGCTTGCTCATAGCTTCCATAGATAGAAGGGGATTGTGTCTGGCCTGGCATATGTGTCTCAACGAACTTCGTCCCCTTTTCAACGGAAGATGATCCAATGGCTTGAATGTGGTGTGTTGCTTGGGCATTCTCTCGCTCAATGAGGAGGTCCTGGATGAACCATGATGAGATCAGGCCTGTGCCGATGATGCCCCATCGCAGACTTGGTTTTGACTGAGACATAGTGATAAGGTTCTATAAGGGATAAGAAAGTGTATTAAACAAAGACTATTAGAAGTAAAAAGGACGGAAGTTACAGGATAATAAACGAAAGCATCGAGATTCACATCATCCATCAACTTCGGCTAAATACAGTCCGAGATGGAGGAACCTCTCCGCTGCTTAGCGTAACTCCGCTACTCCCCGACTACAACCTCGCCCCCTCCGGCATAACAGCGGTAAATCCCCTGGTCCTTGTCCTTGTCCTGGTCCGCGGTCGATAAGCTTAATCCGGATAAGTTAAGAACCAACCACGGATATTCGATACTCTTTGAATGATGATATTTCCAAGGACTTGGCAAGATCTCCTTTTCGTTAAAAGGCATGAGGATGACATAGTGGCAAATGGATCGGCTGGAAAAACTTAAGCAATAGTTGATGACGCTAACCTGAACTGAAAAGTCGTATACCTATGAGTAGGCTGAAGGACTAACATAAACTTGCAAATTATCTTCCTGAACCAATATCCTAACATCTGCAATCTCCAATAAGATCAATAGTCGTACCTTGACCCCAAAATACCATGTACGAAGGCCTAGTTGGCGATCTCAATCTGCTTCGCATTGCCTCCCTTCTGCCCAGTGTTCTCCTCTCCAATAGCTGATTCAACCCTAGCCAACTTATCCTGGTCATCAGGCTTCCCCTCAAAGACTTCTCGAATCTCCTCAAGCGTATGGCCCTTGGTTTCGGGGAACAAGAACCAAATGATGCCGAAAAGAACTGCGAGGATACAACAAAACACAATGTAGTATTTCCAGGTGATAGCCTTCATAGCAATTGGGTTCACCTGGTTGCCGACAATAAGACCAGTGAAAGTCGAGATGTAGGTGATGGAAAGCCCACGTCCTCGCAGGGTATACGGAAAGATTTCGACAGGGTATGCTTGGAGAAGTGGTGTCCATGCGATGTCATAGAATAGATAGAATATGAAGATGAAAGCCACCACCGCACGGCCTGTCGATTCATCATGGCTGCTGACGAAATGCGCAGTGAGTCCGGTCCATATGATATAAGAGACAAGCATGCCACCAGTGGAGAGCAGGAACAACGTCCGGCGGCCCAGTCGATCAACCATCATGGCTCCAAGGAAAGTCGAAGCGAGCCAATTGAAAATCTGAAGAAGTCCGTTGATGAGGGTCTGGTCCTTGACCTTGGTAATACCGATCGTGTTAAGAACGAGAACGAGATAGTAGCTGACGACTCCGACGCCGTTCCATTGAGCAAACCAACCGACGATGACAGCAATAAGCGTGCGCTTGCGGTTCGCTGGGGTGCGGAATAGTTCAGCCCATGAAACGGCGGATATAGCGTCGGCTTCCTGAGTAAGCGCTAGTTCGATTTCTTGCATCTCAAATTCGACGAGAGGAGACTCGAGATCGCCGCCTGCATGGAAGTCGGCAAGGACTTTTCGGGCTTCCTCCTTGCGGCCTTTAGAGACAAGCCATCTGGATCAAATATGTCAGCTTCTGAGAAGTTGTAGATCGATGCGGCATTCTTACCTGGGTGATTCTGGCAGGAAGTAGAGGCCCAAAAGCTGAATGACAGGTAGTGCACCTTGAAGGAGAGACGGAATTCGCCAGCTCCAAGTCGTCGGGTTCTTGAAGGTACCATAAGTACACCAAGCAGCGAAAATAGAGCCAAAGTACTTAAATCGAGATATGCGATTAGCATGATTCATAGTAGCCCAAATAAGATAGAGTCTAGACTTACGAAAAAAGTGTTGTACAAAGCAGTCACTTTGCCTCGCTGCGTCGGGTATGCAAGCTCAGTGATGATGATAGGGCTAGGCTGACCGATAAAGCTAGTGAAGAAACCTAAGAAGGCTCTCGCAATGATAAAGCTGTGCAGGTTCTGCGAAAGTCCCTGTAGAGTTGCGAAGCCAATGCAGGTGATGAGGCCAATAAGAATAGGGAGCTTGCGTCCCCAGCGATCACAGATATAAGCTACCACGAAGAGGGAGATGACTTTGCCGAGAGGATAAACAGAGTTCATGAGTCCGAGAAGCGCGCCCTCTGGGCTGCCGAAGAACTCACGCCATTGGGGCAGGGTTTGGAGACCGTTCATCATTGATCCTGAGCCATGTCAGAGTTAGGCTTGATGCTATGAGGAGGAAGAGAGTATACCATCGTAGCCAACGGAGGCGGAAGAGAATAGAGGCACCAAAAGGCATAGGTTGAGCTTGACCAGATGCCAAGTCATGTACCATGGCTTTGGATTCTCAGGGAGGACCTGTATAGAATAATTGTTAGCCTGTGAAACGAAGGACAGGAGGGGGGGATGAGGCGTTGTACTCGTGAGAGCTCCGATCCTACAGCCAATTCGGCCTCTTTCTTTCGTGAAAAGACACTCATGATCCAAGCCAGCGAAAGATACAAGATGGAGACGGGTAGTATGAAGCTTCAAAGAACCAGATAACTTGGTGGTTTGAGGAACGAAGAGCTCTAAAAGAGGGGATGATAAGCTCCTTTTAAAACATTAGGGTGCTTGCTCACGTAGACCCCGGATTTTCGTTCCCCGTAACCGAGGAAACTTGGTGACCCCGTGGGGAAGAAGATAAAGGATGGTTACATTTTAGCATGGTCCGAAGCCAGGGCTCGAGTCATGATCCTTTCGCGGAGTAGCGGAGCTGAATGCTCTTTTGGTGTCGGGGAGTAGCGGTATGTGGGGAATGCAGTGATACTCTAACCCGCAGGGTGCTACGTATTGATGACAGAGGAGATGAAGGATAAATAGCTCTTGTTAAACTCATCTAGACTTGTACTTATACCCTTTCTGTTACAGCCTACAAGGCCAATCATTCATTACACTGCTCTTTCACTATATCGCCATGTCAAGCACATCAGATCGCATCCTCAGGGTCGGAATCATCGGCTGTGGAGAGATCTCGCAAGTCGCCCACATTCCCAACATCAACTTTCTCTCCCACAAGTTCCAAACAACCTATCTCTGCGATATCTCCAAGCAAGCTCTTGCCCACTGCGCCACCAAAGTTCAGGGCGGTAGTCCCAAGACAACTACAAACCCTGAAGAACTCTGCTCCTCACCCGATGTCGATGTGGTCTTGATTGCCAACGCTGATGCATACCACGTTGAGCATGGCATACTAGCTCTCAAGAATGACAAGTACTGTCTTATTGAGAAGCCCGCGGCGACTTGTTTCCGAGACATAGACAAACTTATTGAGGCGGAGAAGGCTTCAAAGGGCAAGGTGTTTGTTGGCACGATGCGACGCTACGCTACTGCTTTCATCGATGCTGTAGAAGAAGTCGGGGGCATGGAGAAGATTCAGTATGCTAGAGTGAGGGACATCATTGGACCTAACTCTACCTTCGTTGAGCAAAACGGCACGTTTCCTCAGAAGTTCAATGACTTCACTGAGGAAGATGGTCAGGATAGGAGCCGCCGTGAGGCCGATATTTTCGAGCAAGCTCTTGTGAAGGAGTTTGGAGTGCCCAGCACACCTCAGTCGCAAAGAATGCTAAGAGTTCTGGGAGCGTAAGTATCGTTCACCTCATCATGCAACATCAACACTGATTTTATGTATAGTCTTGGTACCCACGATCTGTCAGCAATGCGCGAGATTCTCGGCATGCCCAAATCCGTCGCCGGTGCCGTCCTAACCCTCCCCGGTATCTTCAGCGTACTATTTCAATACGATGACTTCCCCGTCACATATGAATCAGGTCTCAGTGGTGTACCTCAGTTCGATGCGCACATCGAAGTCTACTCAGTCAATAAAATCGTAAGAGTCAACTTTGACTCTCCTTATGTCAAGGGTCTGCCGGTGGTTATGACGATTCGAGAGAAGATTGGTGAGGGTGGATTTCAAGAGAGGATTATCAGAAAGACGTATGAGGATCCGTATACTTTGGAGATGCTGGACCTTTATGATTGTGTCGTTGGAGGAAAGGTGCCTAAGACGAGTGCGGTGGATGCTAGGAAAGATGTTGAGCTGTTTGAGATGATCCTAAAGGCTGATGCTGATAGATTCAAGTCTTAGACAGGTGTTAGACCGCATCCCAAGAATAAGTTCCTGGTTTGTACAGCATTTTTACTAATGGACTCAAATAAGAATGGTTCTTAGCTGAAAAAGTCCGTGTTCCAAAGTGCCAAGCTATACATTCGTCATAGGGTTATGAACTCAGCTAGATATTTATGGCCAAGATTCAACCCCGCCCAACTCAACAAGATCATCGCAACGTCAACAGTATCGCCGTGCTGAAACCATGCACACGATACCGATATTATCTCCCCTGTTAGACTTCATCACCTCGGAATGCGAAACACCTGGCTCCAGTCATGATGACCCTCGAACCAAACGGCCTCTCAGAGCATTCGACAAGTTTACCCCGCCGACCTTTCTCTGGTTGCACCTAGAATCTGCTTTATGGTTTACATATGCCCAACGCCTTTGGGAGGTTGATAACCAACTTCTTCAAACTGTCATAGTACTTCTGTCTCTGGCCTTGTTTGTCTTGCCATGGTTCTTCCGCGGGTGGATAACCAGTGTCGATCGACTCAGATCAGCCACGAGAGGAGCTTTGTTACATCAATTGTTGCTTTTATCTGTGACCTTTCCTTTACTTATATGGGAACTCAATCACGAAATTCGCTGCTGGGAAGTGACACGCTGGCTTTGCTGCGTTGTTCTCCTAGTTATGGCGGCTACAACGGGAGCCGTCAGAATGTCACGGTGGTACAACTTTGTCGCCAACAGGCCAGAGACGAGCCTGAATGGACTAAAGTGAGGATCGCTAGCGGCTTGGTATTTGAGCAGAGAATCTCTTCAGTCACCCAGGCGAGGCCTTCACAATGTTTGAGGCCTTCCTCTTATCACTTGGCAATGGTTCACGGAATCAATCAGCAGACTCAAATTTTTAAAGGAGTGTATTAGTTAGATTTTTATCGTGTCCGACAAAATCAATGCTCTAAATAAGTAAATACCAAGAATAGTAGCTCAATCAATGCCATAATAACTCATAAAGGACTGTTCCAAACACAAATCGACAAACAACATATCTATCTATGCACGCTAGTAATGTTCTATGCAACGCTATGCCAATGTAAAACCATTACTGGAAAATGTGAAAGAGAATGCCTCTTACTTGGGGCAGACGGGCTTCTTCTGAGAGCAAGCGTCCTTCTTGCAGCATCCCTTGAAGCCGTTGGCGCAGACCTGGAAGAAACCGGTGCCAGGGCGGCAAGTACCATCAGAGCGAGCCTTGACCTTGAATGTCTGGGCGGGCTCGTAGGTGCCGGTCTTGTAGTCGGGGCACCAGGTGTTACCACAGGCATCGCCCTTGCAGCAGCCGCGGAAACCGTTGGAGCAGGATTGGAAGAAGCCAGTTCCGGGAGGGCAGACGGTAGGGTCATCGGAGCGCTTGGCGACGGCGTCGGGGCAGATGGGAGCGGAGCCGGAGCAGGCGTCGGACTTGCAGCAGCCTCGGAAGCCGTTTGAGCACGACTGGAAGAATCCTGTGCCGGGTGCGCAGACAGTGGGATCATCAGAGCGCTTGGCGATGGTGTCAGGGCAGATGGGCTGGGATTGAGAGCAGGCATCAGACTTGCAGCATCCACGGAAACCGTTGGAGCAAGACTGGAAGAAGCCAGTTCCAGGAGGGCAGACGGTAGGGTCGTCAGATCGCTTGGTGTTATCGGGGCAGACACCAGCGTTACCAGTGCAAGCATCAGATTTGCAACAGCCGCGGAAGCCATTAGAGCAGACTTGGAAGAAGCCGGTACCAGGAGCACACTGTCCATCGGGGAGAGAAGTAGGAGCAGTCTCAGTGGTGGTCTCAGGCTTGGGCTTGGGGGCCTCGGACTTGTTGTCGGGGCAGACACCAGCGGTACCGGTACAAGCATCAGACTTGCAGCAGCCTCTGAAGCCGTTGGAACAAGACTGGAAGAAACCGGTACCGGGAGCGCAGACAGTAGGGTCATCAGCGTGCTTGACCTTCTTGTCATCAGGGCAGACAGCATCCTTGCCAGCACAGGCGTCAGACTTGCAGCAGCCCTTGAAGCCGTTAGAGCAGACCTGGAAGAAGCCAGTGCCAGGAGCGCATTGGCCCTCGGGAAGAGAAGCAGGAGTAGTCTCAGGCTCCCAGTGCTCTCCCTCCTCGGTCTCAGTAGGTTCAGCGCACTCCTCGGTCTCGGTAGCATCAGCAGGCTTGGTGATAAAGACCGGATCGCAAGTACCCTCCACGAAATCAGTGCACCACTTTATGGCACAGGGATCGACGGAGCAATAACCGCGGAAACCATTGTTCGCACAAGTGTAGAACTGGCCAACGCCTGAGCACTCGGTTTGAGAGCGGGTGGTAGGTCCAGCAGAGACATAGCCAGCAACGGCAACAAGAGCAAAGATTGTAGAATGCATAATGTTATCAGATTTGTCGAAAGAATTAAAACAGTTTTTGTTTGGAAAAGTGACGAAGAAACTGTGGCAGACGACTGAGAAGAAGCGAAGGTTTGTAAGGAAATAAGACCTGACAAAGGAAAATAAGGAAATAAGAGAGAAAAAGGAAAAAGTTGTTGTTGATTTGATGTTTTGTGATGTGATAATGAGAAAGAAAGAATTCCATTTCGACGAGAATTCGTTGCTTTCTTATACCAGATTTGCGTACAAGTGAAGCTGTCTGAATGCAGTAAGACTCTGCATGCTTAGTCTCCGACTCTCAGCGGAGGAGGCTGTGACGTCTCACAGCCCTCACAAGAATAAGCCGTCAGATCGGGCTCAGCCCCTCAGCCCCAAGAATCAAGATCACATTAGCCCTATTTTAAGCTTAAGGACTCGGTGCAAATTAGGTAAAGTGAAGTTTCCGCAGCAAACAATAACTGCGCCGTCCAAATGGTCTGGACTGGTCTTTACAGCCCTGTGTCGCTTTTAGTGGCATTTCGCTTGAGCTGTCGAAGCTATTGCCAACATTCCCATGCTTTGGTGGATGGTCAAGATGGGCAATCATTGGAGCAGTAGGTCTAGTAAATTGTAGCTCATGATTTACTTGTTTTCGAGGGAGAGCTCTTCGGGTCTTCGGCATTTAGAATGAAAAGCCTCGGTGGACTAAGATTCAAGCTTATTGTCACTAAACTCGATGATGTTTTCTCGGTTCAGCTCACTGCCGTGTCTACAGTAATTGTTCTTCGGGGGCCGTGGCGCAGCAGCTCAGATGGAGCTCTATCGCCTTGCAAAGACAGCTTACGCCGAGCATCCATCGGGCTGTCGGTCATACATGCTATGATGGTATTTGTGCAACGGAAAATATCAGCTTACTACAGACAGGCAAAGTCTTGGTGTCACGTACTAAGCCTTAGCATGGCAATAAGCGGTCAGTCGAAAGCACTTACGCTAAGCCATGGCTTATCCCCCGAGGATGATCATTGGAGCAGAGGAGATGGTGCATCAGCTGGGTTGAAGGATGGTTTACAGCTCAGACTTGCCAGCGTCGGATATTTCCGTACTGTGTTTTCCGCCCCCGATGTTTTGAAGTGTATCGTAATTGATTGTCACATTTTTTCTGTATAGCTGATTCTCTAGAGCTAGAGTTATACGTAATCGGCTATCAAAAGGCAATATCTCATTGACGCGGATATTTAGCTCTTCGTGATATCCTTGACTTCTCGCTGGATCCGCGTCTAGCATTGCTGCATGATAACTCTTCATACTGTGACAAGTGGTAGCTTCAGAAAGCTTTGCTTACATTCTAACTAGCTAATAAGACTTGAGCTTGCTATTATATTAGTGGACGCCATTTTGCTAGGACAAGCCATTATCTAATGGTGACGCCCTCATCAAGCCGTCCAATGGCCGAGAGTTCCCAAGGACTTCACTTTGACTAACAGCTAAAGCCGCCCGCCTGTCAGGTTTCTAGCTATGATGGTCTATACTAAAAATGGCTAATAAGTTGCCATCAGGATATGATGCACCTCAAAGCGTGGGATTTGCTGCTTTGCGATCCTCTTTGGTATCAATGGTCAATTTGTGCCAGACGATCCGAGGGCTGCAGAATGAGAATAGACATTTTCCTGCTATATTAAGCACATATTCTGTTATAGCTAAAAGCTACTTCTAATAACACCCTATTAGGTATTTATTACGGTGAGATAGACTGATCCTTCGACGCGTGGACACGACTTTGATCATCTAAGGTTTGAATCGGAATAACAACGCATCCTTAGGATCCGTAGGAGCACCAAAATAGTAATGCATTGCTCCTGTTGAATTCTGCCAAATTTCAACTTAGAATCAGAAGAGCTGAATGGCTATGCTTCTTGTCTTTTACCGTACTAGACTTCTGCCTTCGAGAGAGGTCCAAGACAGGCATCATCCTGACAACCTGTCATCTGACGTGATCACGGCTGGAGTTGGCTTTCCGCAAGAAATCCTTCGACCAAAATAGCTTGATAGATTTTCTCAGCAATCGGATCATCACTAGGTCTGGTAACTATGTCAAAATCATGGGAAGAGGCGGAGTAACTATGATGAAAGGCTCTTGAGTTATGATAAGTATCATCAGAGCGGTTAAGACAGAATACGGAGATTATCTATGAGCTTTGGGGTCTCTTTAGGTCTTCCAATGTCAGCAGTGACGGTTATTAAGTAATAGATGCTCTAAAAGTACATATTTGGGTGTTTCTGCTCCATTTCCTTAGCTTTGCTTCCACCAGACTCCTCCTGAATATGAATATCATTCCTCG
Source organism: Fusarium pseudoanthophilum (assembly GCA_013395995.1). Lineage (NCBI taxonomy): Eukaryota > Fungi > Ascomycota > Sordariomycetes > Hypocreales > Nectriaceae > Fusarium > Fusarium pseudoanthophilum. Next base: position 35,937 of record JAAOAR010000353.1, on the reverse strand, counting down.
GCATAACATCGTCATCAGCATCTTGCAACGTAATTGTTTCTCCTCTATCGTCTCCGGTATCATCTGGAAAGCCCACGGTCTCTGACTCGGGTGGTGTTGCATGAATAGATCGTGTACGTTGGTCCTCATCCATCAAAGCGTCAGGCTGGGCTGGTGAGTGAGTTTGCTCTGATCTACTTCGGTACCATGCTCTTATTTCATCCACATCTCTGAGCGGAAGGCTGTCCCATTCTCTTATACGGTCATCTTTCCTTTGTGATGAAGGCTTGAGTGAGATGTGATTGTTGTTGGGTTCATCGATGGAGTGTACTAGCCGGAAGAGAGCTTCTTCTGTCTCTGCAAGGCGAGCTTCTAGCCTGGTAATAAACCCAATTGGAAGACCTCTAGTATTTATCATTATTTATAGTGGTCAATATGAGTGAGCATGGTGGTTATACCTCTTGTTTTGTTCTGGATAATGGCAGTTGGTAGGATCATTGGTGCACTGCAGACAATGCGGCCTGAGCAGCCGTTAGCACGACAATCTCCATAAGTATCTGAAACACTTACAACTGTCTATCACACTAGCGTGTACTCAATTTAGTAAAAGTCGTTCTCTTTTCCCCAGAATTGTGACTGGGTGATGAGATCTCACCTTGCGTTTCCGCTGCCGACAATGGCTGCACGCTATCGGATTCAACTGCCTCTCAACCTCTTGCTCAACCGAAGCCTCATTATTCGCCATGTAAAACAATTCACTTACACAAGGACCAATCCTTGTGCAGCGTCCGTAAATCGATCGGGTTTCGTTCCCCAGAGTCAAAACGTCGCTCCACAGGCAGAATGACTTGTTCAACCCCGCGTCGGCCTTTTCTTTGTCCGGGCGCGACACTAGCACTTTTGCAGCTTCAGCTTACTCCCTTCCAAGCTTGGCAGTTCCCAGCATCGTCAATTCCAATTCATCCAATCTTCACTGAGGATGATGTGTGAAGATGTCTTCTCATCACTCGCCGTACGATAATGTCGAGACAGCATCTCACTCAACACTAGGTCACTCAGAACCTCAAGGCCAGAAACGGAAACACTCGACTTCACAGCCTGGACGCGAGTATGGATTGATGCGCGATACAGGGGAACACGATGCCGCTCGATTCGTTGGAAGTGGCAGTGGAATCCACTATATTCGTGCTGTTCATCTTCGTCTCGCCAAGAGATCGGCATCAAGAACTACAGAACCTGGGTCTTCAACGATAAACACGCTTATTCCCGGTGAAGACGATCAACTTCGTCAGGATGCCTCAATAAGAAGAAATCGAGAGCAGTTTCTTTGGAAAGATGATGAAGTTTGTGGAAATGACACAAGTGATACCTTTGAAGACTTGGTCGAGTGGTCCAAGAGTTATTTCGAGGCATGGCATCCTGTTCTTCCGTTCCTTCACGGTCCTCATGTCCTGGGATTGTTTGAAGAGGTTGCTAAGAATGGAACACTACTGCTTGATCCTATCGATATGGTCATATTGAAGTCTGTCCTTTCTATATCGCTGGCGGATAGTCGACAGGCCACTCCTTTCAAGAAGCCGATTCCAAAAGTATATCTCTTCAACAGTGTCGACGATGCATTGGCGAGCTCACAATTTGCTTTAAGCCAGCCGGCGTCAATCCGTTCAACCCAGGCAGCTTTGGCTATCCAGTTGTTCCTGACTTCGATGCTTTGTCTCAACGCCGCGTCACGGTTAGGCGGACTTATCGTCAGAACGGCGTTTCATATGGGCCTTCATCGATGTCCCGCGCGATACCCCTTCTTCACAGACAGGGAAGTTTCAGTTCGACGAAGGGTTTTCTGGTGCATCTACATACTGGAGAGGCTTCTCTGCCAGTCTCTCGGGCTACCTCTCGATATACGAGATGACGACCTGGATGTCTGCTATCCCGGCGAAGAGCGCCATACAATAACCAACAGGGAAGAAAATCCGGAAAGATTACAGCTTCTTACGTTTGTGGCTAAACATGCTCGTATACGTGGACTTATTCTCGAGCTCAGGAATAAGTCTATGCTACAACGACAAGATACTGCAGATCGAGCAGCGTTCGTTCAAGCCGAGCTGGCTAAGTGGTTCAATGAAATTCAGGACGCAGTAGAAGAGGATGACCTGGCGGATGCAAGCTCAAGTACTCCAGCAATATCTGAACATCACAAGGTTATGCTTTTGGTGCTGAAACATGAGTCGGCAATATGCTTGAACAGACCTGGTCTCGCCTCCGAACACCCTTCTTCATCGTACTCATCTGCCTTTCAAGCATGCATCTCAGCTGCCAAGTCCATCTTGATAATCCTCAAGAAACATCGAAACCGTCACCAGTTATCTGTAGACTCAACTAGTGCAAAGTCTCAAGCACCGTTATTATGGCCTTCCTTCACGTGGTCGATATGGATCAGTGCATTTGTTCTTATCCATGCTGCGTTTGAAAAACAGGTCCATCTGGGTAGTGCAATGAAGTATGTCATCTCCTTTTCCAGTCCTTCATTGCTTACTGACTCTTTCAGGCATGTTGCTGCGGCCAAGGACATACTGGGCCATCTGGCTGCACGAGATACATCGTGGCCTGAATACTGTCTTGGTGCGATTGATGAACTCACCTCCACGGTGCAAGAGCTTTCACAAGAGCGTCCCACGATGATCGAATCTCCGGTAGATGCCATCATCACAACACGCAGTTTCTCACCTAGTGTTGGAAGTCAAGCACGGAGTGGTGAAAACACAACCCCCACAAGACTTCCAAGAACACAGCATGCTCAATCTCAAGGCACTGAGACGAGAGACAGCCCAAACTCTATCCCTCAAAACATCTCATCGAATACCCAAGCATTCCAAGGACTATCCTCCACTCAACCTTTCAGACCACAGCAAAAAAGACCAAGGACAACGTATCATTCTACGGGTATCCTACCTCAAGACATACCTTACTCACAGCCCCCAAATCCTCAAGCTCCATATTCCAGTGACTTTCTATCGACACCAAACACTTCACTAAATCCAGAGGGACCTGGTATGAACTTGGATAACATACCACTAGAAGGCCATGAATCAATGATGTGGTATGATCAGCTCTTTGCGAGTTCATTCAGCGCTATCGACAATCCATTTCTTGTAAATGCGGAGTTTGACGCTTCTGTTGATCCAACTTGGAATTACTTAAGATAGTATCACTAATATTAATACATTATACCTCCTTCAGTTGAGTTACTGTCCTGTCCTTGTCTAATACCACTTGTATGTGTTTCTTCTCACCCGACCCCTCGCCCCTGAAGAAGTTCTCGTTCTGGAGACGCTCAAGGAATAGTTCATAAGCGGGCATGTATCCCTTCACAAACTTGATCACCTGCTCGTCCGTCATGCCCGGCTTGCGCTGCCTTAACGCCCTCTCCTGACCTAACCTCCATTCGTAGACCTGCACGAGTTTATCTGTACTCAGATGTAGAAACCCATCGAAGTGCTGTGGTCCAGCGAATGTCTCGCAGTATCTTCTCAAATTCTCGTTGATGAGCAGAAGATGGCTTAGATCATGACTCGCCAGTGTGTTCGTAAGAGCCCATTCCTCAGACTGCTGTGCCTCCGAGGCTTTAGCTTTCTCCCACTTCCTCTTAACTTCATCATCAGTCAAGGGTTTGAAGCCGAGTGCCCAGCCCTCAAAGATCAAAACATCAAGGCCTTCATCCAGCTGAACTTCTTCCCATTTCTCAACGGGGACCCTTCCGCCCTGACCGCTATGAAGGCTCTTGTCAAAAGCTGGCCATTTAACAACCTTCTTATCACCCCCAACCCGACCAAGAACTTGGTCGAAGAAGTCCTTCGCTAGAACTTCGTCGTGAGTTCCAGGTTGGCCACGAGTTTGCAGAAGACCATTGTCTGGGTTCGCTTCTCGAAGAGCTACAAGTTCTGGGTGGTCATGATAGAGATCATCCAGGGATATCATGCGAGTTTTGAGATGGTGTTGATTCGTGAGGGCTTGTGAAAGAGCTGCAGCCCATGTCGATTTGCCACTGCCCTGAAGACCAGAAAGGCCTAGAACGAATGGCCTTGAGGAGTTCTTCCGATGGACCTGTATAGCAGGGACAAAGATGTCCAGCACCGTATCAATGGCTTTTGGATCAATCATGGCTAGTTAGGCGTAAGGTATTGGGTTTTCGTAATTAAACTGACAAGGAAGAGGATGTGTGAAAAATTATTATCCCTCAAGATATCATGAAAGACAAAGAAAAGATAAGTCCCTCATATCAACTTTGGCACTCTTCTAAGTTATGGACAATCATTCCCCGCATCATAAGCCACTATTCACGGAAAAGCGTCAATCGCAACGGACTTGAAGCGCCGCTCACTTCCTTTCCCGGACCGGGCAAGGCGAAGTTGCAGCGGACATTTCAAAGTCCGCCCTCCTCCACACAAAACATACTCCCAATCCGACATCTTGGTATATAAGAGTATAACATATCTATCTTATACAAACTCATCAGCATCTCCAATACTCATCACAAGTCTTTACAAAACTCATCATGTCTCCCTCCGCAGTCACCGCCAAGAAGTCCTACAGCATCGCCTCCATCCCCGCTGATGGAATCGGTCCTGAGGTCATTTCTGCTGGTATCGAGGCTTTGAACGCTCTAGCCGATACTCTCCAGACTTTTGATCTTGACTTTACTCACTATGATTGGAGTTCGGATACTTATAAGAAGACGGGGAAGTATATTCCTGATGGTGGCCTTGAGCAGTTGAAGAAGCATGACGCTATTCTCTTTGGTGCCGTTGGAGCTCCTGGTAAGTCTACTAAATGTCTTGATGAAACTTGATACTCATTCTACTAGATGTTCCTGATCATATCTCCCTCTGGGGACTTCGTCTGGCCATCTGCCAGCCCTTCCAACAATACGCCAATGTCCGCCCAACACGCATCATGCGCGGCACACAGTCTCCCCTACGTAATTGTAAAACCGGTGATCTCGACTGGGTCATCATCCGCGAGAACAGCGAAGGTGAATACGCCGGCCAAGGCGGTCGTTCACACCGCGGTCACGCCTGGGAAGTTGCCACAGAAGTCGCCATCTTCACTCGTCACGCTGTCAGCAGACTTATTCGCTTCTCATTCGAGGTTGCGCAGAAGAGACCCAGAAAGCATTTGACTGTGGTCACTAAGAGCAATGCCCAGAGGAATGGCATGGTCCTTTGGGATGAGGTTGCAGCAGAGGTCGCGAAGGACTTTCCTGATGTTACTGTTGAGAAGATGTTGGTTGATGCTATGACTACGAAGATGGTTCTTAAGCCTGAGAGCATTGATACCATTGTCGCTAGCAACTTGGTAAGTCCTTTCTCCTCTACCTTGAAGTCATTGATCTAACACACTCTAGCACGCTGATATTCTGTCTGACTTGGCCGCTGCTCTCGCTGGCTCAATCGGCATCGCACCAACAAGCAACCTCGACCCCAGCCGCGAGAACCCATCTATGTTTGAGCCCATCCACGGCTCTGCATTCGACATCACCGGCAAGGGCGTCGCCAACCCAGTCGCCACTTTCTGGACAGCAGCTGAGATGCTCGCATGGCTGGGTGAGGAGGAAGCTTCGACCAAGTTGATGGAGTGTGTTGAGAATGTCACTGCTTCAGGTGTTCTCACACAAGATCTCGGTGGAAAGGCGACTACCAAGGAGGTCACGGCTGCGGTCGTGGCAGAGATCAAGAAGAGTCTTGGCAAGAGTTCAAAGTGAGTGTTAGTAGCGAGATACGATGATATAAAATGAACTGTTTATTTTTTTTTTGTGCGCATGTCTTCATTCCCATAAACCTCTTTGTGTTCGAAAGTCTCATAGTTGTTGTCTAATTGATGCAAGTCACTCAAGCAAACGCCTTTGTTCTAGTCCTTTGTTCTCTTATATTCACACATAAAATGGCCAATGTTCAGAGTATTGAGCATACAAGAGCGATGTTCTTTTATCAGTTCATGGCAAACAGCCCCATGTTGCGCTGGCAGGTTAGTTATCATCGGGGAGATGCATCAGGTTGGCAGTCATAAGCAACTGTCCAAGAGTCATCGGTCGCGTAGAAGCAAGTAGTCAAACAACCTCAAAAAGAAGACAGAGTCATAAATCTTAAATTCCCCATATGTGGTGATAGTCTATTTAACCTTCTATCTACCTGAGACGCCAGAAAATCGCCATATCCTGAGCAAGGCCGATCAGGCGAGGGGCCTTGTAACCTCATCGTCTCACCTCTCTTCTATCGCGACTGCAACACCAGCCCTCAATTGGCATAAGAGCACTATTCTAAAGAGACCAAGTTAGTAGTTGAGCCAAAGCTCTGTACTTCAAGACGCTGCGATTTGCAATACGGTACCGATCTCTTACCTTGCTCAACGATGAGGACCGTAGCCTCAATTATCACCGTACAGATCATCGTCGGAGTCGATCAATATCGGGTCATCGTGATGAACTCCATGATGCCCTGGGTGATTCCTGCCCTGCTGGCGGGGAGGATGCCGCTCAGCCAAGCGAGCCGCTTCACGATTCATCGCAAGGAGCCGGTTCTGATTTGTGCGCCTGGCTTCAGCGTCCACCGCAAGGTATGCCTCCACACGGGGAGGCCTATCCATCTGAGGGGCATCCATCGGGTCATGAGGTCCGCGTGGTACGTTCATCGGAGGTCTGTCTATCTGCGCTACCATTGGGTTATAAGGCCGGCGCGGCGCGTTCATCTGAGGTGCATCTCTCTCGTTGTGCAAGCGACCCTGGTGATACATCTCATGCGGGCCCTCCCCTGGCCGATAATTCCTAGGAATAGCACGTTCATCTCTCACAGGTGGTCTCTCCATGCGCGGCTCGTTGATCTGCAAGCGACCCATACCCGGCATGAGAACATCCAGGGGAGGACCGCCGTCGTCGCGCCGGCGATCGATTCGCATTCCAGGTGCATGTTCTCTCTGTACACCGGGGCCTTGGTTAGCTGTTCCCATATTTCCCGGGTACATCATGTTCTCAGGCAGCATAGGTGGGACAGGGGCATTGGGTGGACGACCTACCATCCGAGTTTCTCTACGTAGCCCCATTGGCATACGAGCTTCTCGTTCGGCTCGTCTGCGGAGTCGTTCGCGTTCATATTCATTACGGTTCATCTGATCTTGATGACGTCTTTCCCCATGATGATGTCTTTCTCCGTGATGGTGATGGTGATGGTGATGGTGATGGTGTCTATCTCCATGATGATGATGCCCTTCCCGGTGGTGATGTACTTCTCCATGGTGATTCCTTTCATGTCTTTCGCCATGCTGACGTTCCCTCCCGTGGTATACCCCACGGCGGTCTTGCTCCTGCGGTTGCTGCGCTCCCTCAACAGGGGGCAACACCAAAGGCCGAATAACCCTCCGCGGTCCCCCAACTTGAGGCGGAACACGTTCCTCCTCACCCGGTATAGGTCGCAGCTGTGGAATCCTTGCAGGTCCATCAGCCTCGTCCGCCGCTGCTGCCTCCTCAATGGGGTGTCGACGACGACGATACTGCGGTGGCTTCATACCTGGACGGTCCCTCATGGGCACCATACGGTTAAAGCCTCCATATGTGGGACAGCCGCAAGTCCGCCATATTTCACCGCAAATGAAACAGAACTCTTGGCCGCATACGCATGTCATGTGGTTGCACGCCTCTGCGAGCTCGATCATCCTTCCGCACCCGGGGCAGTTAACGGTCTTGTTCTCGTCCATGGTGGCCCAGACGTCTTCTTCGGCGGCTCCCTCTCGACAGGGCTGGCCTGGATGGCCTCGCTCACCGCAGTCGCGACATGTGTGCGTATCACACAGCAAACAGTGTCCATTACGATCAGGCGGAATGAACGCTGCGCAGTTGGGGTCGTGGCAGTATAGTCTATCATGGATCGGCGCATTGGCTTCCTCTTGCACCTGGCGGAAAAGATGAACCAGCGCAGGAGCGCGTGCAAGCGCAACACCCGCCTCGTCGATAGGCTGGCAGCATCTCGGCGGAAACCCTTCTTGAGAACTAAGACCGAGTCGAATGAGTTCACGGTAGCAAGGGTAGCAGTAGTTATGTTCGCCGCAAGGAGCCATCATCTGAGCATCCTCCAAACAAGCAACGCACATTTCTCCGTTCGCTTGTTCAGGGAAAGGATCCATTGCAGCTTCGCGAAAAGCAATCCTCCTCTCGGTTCGATCCAGCACGATTCGATGGTTGGTATTGCGAACTTCAGGGCTGCGCAGTCGATCCAATGCCAACTCTTCGTCGGTGATGATCCTGCTGACTAGGAAAGCCTGCTCATCATCTTCCGCAAGATCTAGAGCAATAGAGATTAGCCTGGCCAGGTATGGCTCCGAGAAGGCTTCGTCGGGGGGTAAGAGCTGGAGACGGATCAGCAAGTCAAGAAAGTCCGGGTGGACGCGGTCGAGGGCGTCAGAAACATCCGACATGATGGACAAAGTTCTGACAGAGGCAGGGAGAGTGTATAGGAAAGTTAGAGATGTCGCAACTGCGGACCTGTCAAAGGTATATAGGTGTCAACTCTAAGCAGGTGTAAGTAGCGAAAGAAGTAGTAGTATATGTTATAGGGTTATAGGCTGCTTAGATGTCAACTTCGGATTTGTGCGAGACGTTCAGAAGGTTTGTGGGAACGAAAGCTTATTAGGTAGAAAGGGTTTGGTGAAGCTTTTATCTTTGGGGTGAGAGGCAACTCAAAGCACGCTTTGACTGACTGTTCACGTATTACCATCAGTGACCAGAGTAAAGCGTAAGGCAGTTTCAGTGCCTGGTTGAAGAACAAGGCCATAGACTTCCAGTGACCTAGTCCACAAGGGCATGTTCGCTGGTGACAAGTATAGTCGACAGTGTACTCATGTACCTCAGCGACAGAGTTCGGTACCTCACAAGCGATTGATAGGCAGTACAAAGCGTATTAGATGCTCAAAAACGCTGGTATTTGGTGCTGACAGGTAATCATATCGATATCAAGCCTTTCTGTAATCCCAAGAATTCCATCCGTGGCCATGCGCCGTCACTTCGCTCCTCTCGACTATTAGCCGCTGCCCACAGGGTATCCGGGCATCCATTCATCGACGACGTAAAAACACAATGACTCCCTGAAAAAAGGTGGTAGGGAATCATGAAAAAGATGTCCAAGAGCCAAGAGTTTGGTATCCAACCCAGCCAAGTCCCCGGTACCGACCGACAGTCCATCCGTAGCCCCAAACTGAAGGGACGATTTGAGTTGATGTGATGGGCAACAAACAAAGAAACAGAATGCATATAAAATGACAATGAAATCATCAATGACCATGACAATAACGCGTAAACCCCACTAACTCCACCTCGTCATGAACTCCATCGCTGATTCCTTATGTGACGTCCAGGCAAAAGACACGCAATATAGACAAACAATTCGGCGACGTGGAGCCTAGTAGCTGAAGTCGACATTGGCCATAGCCATGGGCGGACCCTTGTTCTGGTCATTGTTATTGTTACTAGGTGATGAACCGTTGTTGTTGTTATTGTTCTGATTCACGGTGATTGATGATGCGTCACCGTCACCCAGGGTTGTGTCTGCGCTTGATGCAGTCGTCGTTGTTTGCAGCTCGTGGCCTGCAGGTGGTTGGGCGCTCGGTGACCAACCATCGTTGAGCATCTGCTGGAAACTCCAGCTCGGTTCGAATGACTTGCTGTTCCATGCGTGGTTCACTCGTTCGTACATCTCGTCGATCTGTTCCAGGCTGATCTTGCTTGTTTCGTACACGTTACACCACACAAAAAAGACCGCCAGAATGCAAAAGGCGCCCCAAATGAAGAAAATCTTTGGTCCAAAAGAGGCGTTGCCTGGCCCTGATCCAACCAAGTAAGGGCAACTGTAGCCGATACCAAAATTGAGAAGCCAGTTTGACGCTGTTGAAACCGACATAGCCTTTGCACGGACTTTGAGGGGATAAATTTCTGAGGTTACAACCCACACCACGGGTCCCCAAGAAGCAGCGAAGAAAAAGATATTGATAGCACAGAATGTGATGAGAATGGTCTGTGATGCTTTCTCGTAACTCTGTCCTGTCGCGGTATCGAAAGACGCCATGAGGAGTTGGCAGCCGGCCATCCCAATGGCTCCGATCATTAAAAGCTTCCGTCGGCCCCAACGTTCGATTACCAACAGGCCTGGTATTGTCGATACAACATTGATGACGTTGATAATAAGCGATTTGATGTATGGGCTCTCGACGCCGGCACCGTCAAAGAAGGACGTGCTGTAATACATTATGAAGTTAATGCCGGTGAGCTGTTGAAGCATCTGAAGACCGCAACCAGTAAATGTTCGTCGACCAAGGTGTGGCGAACCGATGAAGATGTCTTTATAACTGTCAGGTCCTAACGTTAATTCATATTGGTGATTTGCTATCATTTCTTGGAGTTCGTCAACTAGCGCTGGATGTGTAATGTCTAGTCGTCGTAGTCGACTCAGTGAAAGACCGGCTTCGGCATGGAGGCCCTTCTTGACAAGGAAACGGGGCGTTTCCGGTAGTAATAATAAGCCACCGGTAAGGATAATAGCTGGTACAATCTGAAGGCCGAGAGGGATTCGATAAGCGGAGGAGTCTTTGAGTCTAGAGGCGAGAACGTTGACCACAGAGGCGGAGAGGAGGCCTATTGTAATCGATAGTTGATATGCGCAGACGAGGGTACCTCTAATCCATTTCGGTGCCATTTCAGACTGATATAATGGAACGAGGACAGAGATCAGGCCGACACCAACGCCAGCAAAGAATCTAGAGACATTATTAACGATATGGTCTTCTATATAAGGAATGGGGTGCACATACCTCCCCACCAGTAACAGATCTATGTTGTTAGCGCAAACTTGGAAGATGGCGCCGATGCAGAAAATTCCCACGGCCACAAGAAGGGTCTTGCGACGGCCTAGAGAATCGCCAGTAGGTGCAGCGAGTAGAGCACCGAGGGCAGTGCCAGCGCTGAGGATGGCGACGATGAGAGATGAGTCTTTTGTACAAATGTCGATATTGCCCTTTTCGTCGACGCAATTTGAGTGTTTTCCGAATTGTTCCTTGAACTCTGTCATGGCAAGGATGCCGTTGATGGCTCTGTGAAGAGATATGGTTAGTTTCTGGCTGTTAAAAGGGCGTGACGCGATGAAATGGGCTGGTATGGACAAGTCGGTTTTCGGGGATTCGAGTCGGAGTTTCTCGTGGGAGTTCGTCGAGACGAGTCGCTGTCGATTCGGATATCGCCCTTACTTGGCTTCCTTCCAACACATGCTCCGACGATGTTGCCTTGCGTTCTTTTGAGATATATGTGGTGATGGCTTCGTCATGCATGTCACACGAGTCCACCGCAGTCGTCGCATCGTCAAATCGAATAAAGTATCGTCCATGGGTCCCGGCATCTCCCTCCGCATGAAAAGCATCGTCGGTGCAGCGTATTCGTCCACCGTATGTATGTCGTAGCCAGCCATATCCCAAGCCATTCAACGTGAAAAAGAAAATGGTGGTCAGTCTTACCCAGTATCGTAGCCGAACAGCAACCCGCCAGAGGCAACGAAGAGACCGACCATGATGGCCGGCGCCGACGAGCCCGCGACATTGTCGGGTTTCTGCCAGCCCATGGCAATGGCCATGGTGTCGGGTGTTGAAGTCGTCAATCCAGGGTCAGAGGTATCAAGAGCGAAAGGCTCCGGGTCGGCGAGATTTTGGTGGAGGTTGAAGGGTTGAGAAGATCAACGGGGGGACATTGGGCGATTCCGTGTGGGTAATATCTGGATGGGACTGGCCACTGGTCGACCGTCTTAGCCCGGCCGTTGTAGTGCTAGTCCTCGCACTGGGTACAGAATACCTCTGAACGCTGTAATGGTCAAAGTCAATGCTTTCAGTTTGGCTAGTCTTTAAAAGGAGAGAGAGTAAAGCACGTGGTACATAGCCAGATGCGCAAGGAGAAAGAAATAGAATATGCTGGAGTCAGAGTTGATAGTAAGTTTGAGTTTTGATGCTCAACGGTGTCGTCTTCCATACTCTCAAAAGAGACTCAAAAGGAAGACCACAGAGAGGGGCAGACAGACATGAATGGCGAGAGACTCCCATCTCCAGACAAGGAGGCAAAAGCAGGAATGATCATCACTCAAAAGCCCAACCATTCCTCATCCAGTCAAGCTCCAGCATTGGCTCCCTGACCTGCAGCCACTGGAACCTCGTCAAGCCATCCCAGTGGGTTCTTTTCACTGGAACGAGCGTAGACTGGCTGAGCTAAGCGAGTCTACAGTGCGATTGGACTCCCCTCAAATCAATCAATCAACCAAAAACTAAAACTCTCCATGGAGGGAGGCCAAAAGGATCCATGGAAGAAAAGAAACGTCGTTGGCTGGTATCATTACACAAACATCACGGTTCAGGACATTATTCTCACCTTGTACAGCACGCGCAGGCAATCCAAGCACTGCCCTCGAGCTTGTCTTGAGTTCCCCGAATCTGAAACTGAGTCACATTGACACGGTCCCTGTCCTGTCCAAGCAAGACCTGAGAGAGAAACAGGGGAGCTTCTTCTTTTTTTCTTCCGCTCATAAAACGACCAAGCCATAGTTTCATGTCGTACTCAAGCTAGAAATGCAAGAAAATCAGGAAATTCGTATACTGACTTAAGTGGCTGTGGGTAGGACCGAACTCCCTATGAGGATTCTACGATGGGAAATTTAACATATCACAGACCTTGAGAAAGGGGGGGCATTGTTAACGTTATTGTCACAGAGACGGGATGATAGGTCTTGAGGAACAAAGAAGCTGTCTTGTCATTTTTCGGGCCCCGAGGACACTCCGCTGTTAGCTGCATTCATGCATCTCAGTTCAAGGGTGATGGCTCGCGGCAATATTCCGCTGTAAGAACATGGTATGGACTTGTATTCCGAATATTCGGATTCATAATCAGGTCGTTCTCATTCAAGCCACTCAGTGTGTCTTCCAACCTCTCAAATAATTAATGTTGTCAATAGAGTTGTCGATAAGTGCTTAGTACCCGAACTATCAGCAGTCAACTCCACCATAAAAACTCGTTCAGGATGATCGGATGAACATTGCAGCTCGTTCACTCGAACGCCAAGAGCAAGCACAGTCAGAACAAGTGTCTCCCGCACGTAGGTAGCCTCCAACCATCAACAGCGCCGCCGCCATGCAGCGCTTACCCCGGCCTAGCACCGCGTTCCCTTTTCTCCCTAGACTGTAGAGACAAGTCCCATAGCTCAATCTAATTGCAGGATCAGTACTTTTGTGCAACGTGCAAAGTCACACAGTCTCCAGTTTCCCCCAGACAAATCACCCCGGGGTTTTAGTCCGGGCCCGGTACTGGATACTTGACGAACGACCAACCCTTGTAGGCAGAAAGCTAACGCAAGTTCATGACTATGAACAAAGAATGGGGAGGATACGACAAGCGAGTTTTCTTCTTTAAGCTTCGAATGTGGTCTGATTAATTAGTTGAACCCTTTCCCACGAGACCGGGTTCAGCCGCTCGGGAGCCGAAAACACAGTCAGAATCAGGAGTTGACACTTCGATTCGAATGGATTTGAACTGATTTGAGTTGGCGATTGGTTGATGCGTATAGTACCTTGAACTTCTACTTACATCCTCACCAACAGCGACATTCTCAGGTCATGCGACGGTGCTTGCTTGGCGTATTCACTTGTGGCTGGTACAACAAGACTCGGTACCACAGAATGTATTCCCGCCCTTTTCGGGAGTACGTATGTGCACTCACTCACTTACTGATGAGGGTTCCTTTGCGTCCTGTCAAATGCAATAACAAGATCTGTGCTATAGCCATCAGATCATCATACAATGGTCTCCTCCAGTGAATGGAGACTCCGCCGATTATATTTAGATAGTGTCAAGTTTCATTGTCACCCTGTTGACACATAGCAGTCAGGTACCTAGCTACAGTGCATCATTCCCCTAAATGCCACGGCTGACACTACCTACGCTCTTCTTTTTCCATCCAAGACATTTGCTCTGCGGGGTGCAGAAAGGCTGGGGTTGAAACATGGGTTAACGACATAAGGCCGAGCCGTTCCTTGGTAGCGTGTCAGAAATGCCGCTTACTTTAGACGCCGGTCGTCTTTCGCGTGGCTACTAGATCATCTCTAGTAGAGATATCAGATCATAAACAGAAATTCGTATATTTCTTGTGTACCATGGCTTAGATGGAATTGTCGGGAGAGCGGACGGGTAGGGGCGCAAGTGTGAGGTCAAGCACATACAACGTTGAGTCGAATCTTGTGAACCTACCCTGGACTGTCAAACATGATGATATCCGGGTATTTCTTGCAAATGTCTATGTATTATTAATACCCTTGGGTCCTTGATGGTCTAATAGTACTGTTAATTAGTTATTAGTTAGATGCTGGGGGTTGTTGTTTCAATGGTATGCCATTCTGCTTCATACTATTAAGAACTCGAATGTATCGGTCCTTGACATCAAAAGATCTCGAAGGTTGCACAAGCTGTCATTGTTGTATTCAGTCATACTATCCTCAATGCAACGTATTCTCAGGGCCGCGTGGAGTGTAACAAGCTGAAACATTTCCAGATAAACCTGATCGCCAGGCACATAATAGTAAGCAAAGTAGAAATTCTTTGTGATACATGTGTAATGTTCGATAACCTCCATCCCACCATCCTAAGAAACCTTAGGACCTTTTTCTAAATGATGGAAAGATTTGTTAGATTTAGGAAGCTTTAGGTCACTTTATTTCAATAGCCTCATTCAACATCAGAAGTTGTTCTCCCTGGGGCACATGCCATTGACTAACACAGCCGCCAGACTGCACAGAGACGAGTTGTTATATGTTAAAATAAACTTTCATAAATTTGTATAAACTAGATTTAGCAACAAGCTTGCATGCATCCCGCCTATGAATACAAAAATCCCAGACGCCTAATATTTGCCAGAGCCCTTCTTTTTTGGGGGCATATGGGTACTACAAAAACAAATCGCACAAGAGTCATCGCCGCGTCACCACTGTTACATCAGTACATTCGAACCTAAGGCTCAAGAGTAACCTCCTGGCCCTTGACGCGGCCAATGACCTGCTGGGGCGCGTACTTGGGGATGACCTCGTCGTCGTGCAGCATCTCGAACTCCTCGGTCGCGTCGCGGCCCATGAAGTTCAGGATGGCCTGTACGCCGCCGGGGTGCTCCTCGAGCCAGTTGCTGAGGTCCATGACGACGCCCTTGACGACGACCCAGACGTTGTCCTTGGTGTTGTGCTTGGCGATCTCCTCCATGGTGAACTCCTTCTCGGGCACCTTGAAGGCCTTGGGGTCGTTGGGCTTAGCGGCCTTGGCACCGTCGTCCTTGGTAGGGTTGGGACCAGCGGAGGCGGTGGCTTGCTCGTCAACCTTTGAAGGAGCACCGGAGCCTGAGGGAGCGGCGCCGGGAGCACCCCATGAGACGGTCACCTGGTTGGGGACTGAAGGGTCGAGGTGCAGAGAGATCTGGCCAACACGCTCAGCAGCGCTGCCGAGACCGCCCTTGAGAGCGTTCTGGAAGAGGTAGTTGCTGGCAGTGTCACCAGCGACACGGCCGTAGACAACACAGCCGAGAAGAGAAGAACCACCAAGACGGTTGGCACCGTGAACACCGCCAGCCAACTCACCACAGGCGTAGAGACCCTCGAAGGGCTGCTTCTCCTGGTTAAGGACCTGAGCCTTGTCGTTGATCTCAATACCACCCATGGTGAAGTGGAGAACGGGCTCCATGACAGCGACGTGGAAGTCGTCGTCAACGTTGACGGGCAAGTTGTGGAAGAACTTCTTGCCCCAGGGGTCCTTCTGCTTGCCATCGGCAATGTCATTGTAGGTAGAGAAGGTCTTCTGGAGGTGCTCAGGAGTGCAGCCAATCTCCTTGGCGAGCTCCTTGCCGGTCATCTTCTTCATGAGACCACGGCCAGAGTAGTGGCGGGTGTGGAAGTCAAGGACCTTGGAAGCCTTGGAGTTGAGGATAAGGCGGATGGGGAACTTGTTCTTCTTCTTCTCCTCCCACATCATGCCGGAGACGTAGTCACGGTGACCGAGCTCATCACAGAATCGGTCACCATCGGCGTTGAGGAGGAGACCTCCCTCGCCACGGAGAGCCTCAGCAGCAAGGAACTTCCACTTGGAGCCGGGGTCCTTGGGGTCGACGAGACCTGTGGGGTGGACCTGGACCTTGTCCATGTCAATACCGTTACCGCCAATGGCCATAACCATCTTCTGACCGTCACCAGTAGCATGTGTGCCGTTGGTTGTAGCAAGGCCATAGGTATCAGGTCGGTGCTTCTTGAGCAGAGATGAGTCGGAGAAATCAGCGGCGTAGCCACCAGTAGCGAGGACGACGGGACCGTCAATGGAGACGATCTCGCCGTTGTACTCGTACTTGACACCGGTGATCTTGTTACCCTCCTTGTTAAGCTCGGTGACGCGGGCCTTCTTGACGATCTCGACACGGCCGGGTTCGCTCTCGGCAAGCTCCTCAAGGCGCTGCATCAGGGCGTATGTGATGGCCATACCAGGGAACTTGGCATCGTGGCCTCGGTGGGTTCGGGGCTGGGAGTGACCACTGTGATGATTGTCAGCTTCTTGTTCCGATGCGTCGGAATGCGAATTGAACATACCCGAGACGAGAGACGAGGGTGAGGTCGAGGTTGAACTCATCCTGAAGCCACTCGACAGCAGCAGCGGACTTGTAGGTAAGGACCTTGATAAGGTCGGGTCTGGCCTTGTCACGGGCAGACTTGAGGGTATCATCGTAGAACTGCTTCACGCTGTCGGGAATGCCAGTCTCAACCTGTGTCCTTGTGAGGGCACCGTTGATACCGGAAGTAGCCTTGGTAGAGTTTCCACCGAAGAAGCCTGCAGAAAGCGAAAGTCAGCGAATGTTGCGGTCTACCAAGTGCAGGCGCTTCAATGCGCTCGCTGGCTTAGTGAGATTCCGAAGTGACGTACCCTGCTTGTCGAGGACAACGACGTTGCCGCCAGCCAAGTAAATGGTGTGCGCAGCAGACAGACCAGACACTGAAAGAGAAGAGGTTAGAATCGTCGCAACACACGGCGCAAAGCCTTCGAGAGGCGAATCAGTATCAACTTACGGCCACCGCCAACGACAATCACTCTAGGAGCCATTATTGCGTGTGTGTGTGTTTTGGTATGTGAGTATGTAGGTAGAAGGGTATAAAGAAGACACGGCAGACTCCCACGCAAGAATACAAGAGAAACAGGGAGATAAGATGGATGGTCTTGGGAGGATGGGGGATAAAGAATACAAGATCAAAAAGAAAAAAGTCGGAGGAAGAGGAGAGAAGATCAAGGGACAAGTTCTTATTTAGTACTGTATGCGATCGAATGGAAAGGACGCCAACAAGGCCGAGGGCGAAAGTCAAGCACCGAACCGAAAGATGCAAGCTTGGCCTGAGGAACCCCAGTTGGTTAGTGCATGCCGAGGTCGAACTCGAACCATGAATGAATGATGAGATGAGCGCGTGCAAAAAAAGGGCGGCCCCAGCACACGCCGCCTGGGTCATTAACGAGGTTCAAGTACTTGTTTTACCACAGTACAGCACAGAATACTGTATTATTATTTCATCTAATGGAGTATTTATACTTCTATTCTCTTTTCATCTGTTAGATAATACTTTTCAATATCTTTTGGCCTCTCTGTTCATGACTGTCGCTAGCATTGACTTGAGACCTGCAGCAAATCAGATGCCACCATTTTCTCAGCATAGCAGGGCCAAGGCCTAGGATTGCTCCCCGGAAGCGGCAGCAATACCCACTGAGACTTAGCGTCAGTTCCCTGTATCCACCCCCGCTACAGTTAGAATTTGGGGATTGGGGGAGGTGCATCAGCTTCCATCAGTTGACTTTCATATGAACGGAGTCTATTGAAGTGCAATACTCTGTAAACCTACAGTATCTCACCAATTGAGGGGCCTACAGCCTCTAATCCACATCCTCTCCCCAACAAAGATCACCTTCGGCTCAGTTACTCGCTGCCCTCGCCGTAAGCTACGCCGAAACACCGCATCGCATTTGTCTACCAGGCGACCGGGCAACCCACCGACAATGGCCTCTCTCGCGACTGATGTGCCGAGGCTCCGCTTCTGAGGACGTGGGGAAAGCTACAGCATCTCAGGCTAAGCTGTTAACTAAGTCGACACTACGAGACATGGAAGTGTTGTGATTCCGGGGTTCCGGGGTTCCGACTTGTTCTAGGTATTAAGGAGTCTTATCATGGGAGCATTGTCTTTAATCGGATGTTGTATTATATCTCGTTCGTTTATTTATTTTATTACAACTCTCAGCATGTGAAAAAACAATTCTCCTCATGCACTCTCCTCACTCATCATCTTTCTCCTCGTTTCTGACACCTGAGACTCATCCAATTATGTCTCTCTTCTCCAAACCCCACACAGCCGGACTTGTGACCGACCTCCTCGGCCAAGTAACCGGCTAGCCGGGGACACAACGGATCACTCAAACATGAACTCGAACTGTACACGTGATCTGGACTGATCAATTCCTCCTCTCGAATGCAAATAAATCATCAGACTTTCACATGCAATCTTCTCCCAAAAAGCACATGAATCGTCTGCATAACTGAAACCCTCCTGCATCTCGTCCATGACGCCGTCTTCCCCACGTTCATGACTAGAGATCCAGTGGCAGGCATTCATCCTCAGGCTTGTGACAGTTTGATCTGGTCAGCTGGGTTCCTTTTCGACGTCGCTCATTCGCTTACTGTTCTCAAAAAAGCACGTGAAAGTCTCGCCTCCATTCTTCCTCTGGGGATTGAAGTCCTCCTTGGGCTTAAGTTTTCCCCAGATTTTCTTACACGTGCATCATCTGACCCCGGAAATTGTCTGAGCCTCCGCCACTTCTGCTCTTCCATTTGTCCAGAACCTCTGCCGTCTTACTGAAACCTTGGGGCTGACTCAGCGTGTTTTCACATGTGAATTTCAGTACCGAAGGGTCAATGGAACTCAGAGTCCGAGTCAAAATCAGGCTGATTGTGACCTACAGTCTCGACGGGTCTTCTGTTTCTTTGCTGATCCCTTTTTTCATCTTTTTGAGAGGGACTCCTCATGCAGGGTTCAATCTCAAAGCCAATGACGTAGGTGACATATCCCCTGAATCTCTACTACCGGGTAGGAGAAGCGCCATGTACTCAACGGCTTGAGGTACACAGTTTATATCATGCCAACAGAGTCGTCTTTGATTGGAACCCGTATCAAACCTGAGTATTTAGGGCTCTAGTGTGCTTATTGTATTGGATGTATAGCGTATCTCAGTGCATGGTGGATTAACCGTTGTCAAAACGGTTGAAGTAACTGAAGCGTACGTACACCAGGCTAGACTGAGCAAGTGTAAGAGCAAAAACATCTCGCAGAGCATTTTACAAAGAATAACCAGGCCAGTTCAAGACTAAGTCAGCCTGAATAGTCTTTGGCACTGCAATAACTGTTATCTTAAAGAAAGCCAACTCTGACTCCCGTTGGAAACTCCAGGATGGTTCTTCTTGGTGGCTCGTAACGATTATCCGCAAGACAGTTCTTATGCACTATACCAATACCATACCTAAGAATAGGTTGAGCTGCTGTTCTAAATACGTATACCCTATATAGATCTGATCCCCAGAGAATACAACAGACGCGCGCAACTTTCTGGTGTAAGTCATGGATAACGATCCCGTGACCAATCACGTTACCCCGAACATGCAAATCCCCTCATGACGTACATACAATCGAACCTCAACCAAACCTAAACCTGCATCAACATCCCTATTCACAATGAAACCTCTTATCGCCCTAACAGCTCTATTCAGCCTATCAACCGCCTCACAGTCTCCCCTCCGCGACAATCAAATGCCCCTCCCCAAACCTCCCATCCCTCTAAAAGGCCATCTCCCTCTAATGTCTCCCGACCAACCCTCCGTCCAGCCCTCCGTCGCCCTCGGCGACATCCTAGGCTCCAACCGCGGCCTAACATCGTTCTCATCCTTCGCGCGCATGCAGCCCTCCACCGACACAAGACTCAGCGATCTGTCAACGAATACCACTGTTCTCGCGCCGCTGAACTCGGCTGTTGATGCGCTGCCGCGCAAACCGTGGGAACAACCCGCGGATTACAATACTTTCGGGGCTGATGCGTATGAGGGTGATGGGGGGCAGGATAGGGCGAGGGAGAATATGAGACGGTTTGTAGAGGCGCATCTTGTGCCTGTTAGTCCGTGGGGGAAGGGGGAGAAGAGCAAGACTCTTGGGGGGAAGGAGGTTTGGTGGGAGGTTAAAGAGGGACGGAGGGTTATTATGCCTGATGAGGTTGAGGTTGAGAAGGTTGCCAGTCAGGTTGGGAATGGAGAACTGGTAAGTTTGTTAAGATCATGATGGGAGAAAATGCTAACTTGAGATACAGTGGATTCTGAAGGGAGTTTTGAACTACGCCTAGACAGCGCTGGCGGGTACAGATACACGAATAATGATAGATTAATGATTAAGCAAGTTTGGATACAGCCAGAGATTTGCGCGAGATTTCGGGATACTTTCTTACGGGTAGTGGTACTGGGGATAATACACGAGGTACAAAGACATCGTCATGCATCAGTCTGCTATTCATCCAGTATATTGATTAGGTCAACATGTTCGTCGCCGGTATCATCTATCCGAACTCCCAGAAACAACACCCTCCGAAACAGACATAATTACAACAAGGACTATACCTCCAGACAAACTCCCTCCACTTTTTCGTCATGCAGGCTATTCTGCACATTTCGCTCCAAACTCTGCAAGCTACCCATATACTCAAGCTCACAAGCCAGGTATAATGTTCAAGATGAAAGGAATACAGGCAAAATCTGCCTCAAAACACGAAAATGTAAGGCCGTAAACAGGACGCTGGCCGGTACTGATGACGTTCTATGACTGGCATGCAGGGGCCAGCCTATGATGCCCTGTCGATTGAAGCGTATAGCAAAAGGCACTTTTGTATGAGAACACTTTCCGACGAGCGTTACTCCTCAACCTTCAACCGCTTTGGTTCTGACTCATCCGCAGGATCGCTCTGCGTTGTGGCTCCTGGCTCAGGAGTCTTTCGTTTCGTTGCAGTAGAATTGCTTGGAGCTACACTCAAGTTTTGACCCAAGCTCCCATTGGCACCAGGCAGAGGATCCCGGTCCTTAGAAGCATTTGAGTTTGCATTTGGTGTCGTGTTCAGGTCATCTCTGAGAAAACTAGGACCTGAACCGACAACTGGCGTTGCAAAGTTCAGCGGACTTGGTAGTGTGTTACTGTCACCCCCCCGGAAGTTCCAATCGGGATAGAAGCTACTAGGGCTCGGAAGGAGTTCATTTGTCAAGAAACGTGATGGCAAGGCAGAGACAGGAGTATCACCATTCACATTCTGCTGAGGAGGCGGCCGGGCAAAAGGATTTGGCGGACCAGTAGCACCTGCGGACAATATTGCTGATGCAGACGGAGAGGGAGGAGGAAGCACAAGTGACGACTGAGAGTTGTGGCGTTGAGGCGCCTGAGTTGTAGTTTCTGTGGCGACCCGCGGCGAGTTTGACTCGGCCGTTCGTGCGCTACCGCCGCCTTCAGATCCGCCATCCGGAATCTGCACCGTTAAGCGAGGGCCACGAGGTCGAGCTCCTCCGGGACCGCCGGCCTTTGCACTGTTAGAGCGCGAAGGCGGAGTCAAAGTGGTTTCTGGTATTGACGACAGCGACACTGTTCGAGACTTCTCATCGGTCTGGGTACTGGCACGCTGGGGCAAATGCGGTGATGATTTGGGCCCATCCGCGGCCCGGTTCAGTGCAGCCACATCAACTGATTGAGAACGGTTGGCGGCGTTTGCAGCATTAGCAGCGGCAGCGGCAGCAGCAGACTCTGATTTGTTCGACTCGGAAGTAAAAGATGCCAGATGCTGGGACAAAATAGACCGGTTCTCTTCGATGGGAGTGAAGATACTGTGAGATTTTCGTTGAGGCAGCTTCTTGATGGCACTGTCCGTGTTCAGTAATGGCGGCTGAGGGCGTTCTTGTGGCTCCGTCTTGGGTTCCACGGGAGGTGGTGGCGGAGGATCATGCAGTCGACGTTCAGGCTGGGGCGGCGGAGGTGACATTTGCGACATATTCGGAGGAAGCTGTTGTTGAGGCGGTTGGGGTGACGGCGTTGGACGAACAGGAGCTTGGATTGGTTGTGACGGCGGTTGCGAACTGTAAGCGGGAGGCATCGGAGAGGGCATCGGGGACCTGCGGTCATCCATGTACGGTCCTGGCTGCTGCATGTGGCTAGGCTGTTGATGATAAGCATATTGAGGATGAGGACCATGTTGAGGTATTAGACCGGGAGGATGAGGCGAGTTGTAGATAGGCGGATTGGGCATATAGTTCATTCCGGGATGCGGAGGGCCGGGCGGCGGTGGAGGTTGGACCATGCCGGGACCCATACGGCGCATATCCGTTCGAGATGCCGGTCGTGAGCCGATCGATGGTTGCGGAGTATGTTGTCGCTGGATAGGATGACCAGGATGCGCTTGGAATGGGCCGCCATTGCCAATAGGTGGTGATGCTGAAGGTGTATGATGTCGAATCTGTGGGAAAGGAGGTTGATGTTGTCCGTAAGCATGGGGAGGCATCATCTGGTTCTCGACAACCTCAGGACCATGAGGAGGGGTACCGTCGTTCTCCTCATCCTCGTCGTCATCGTTCCCGCCATTGAAGTCGGAAGGACCTTTGTGTTCACTAGGACCGCCGTGCTATTATCAATTAGCAAATAATACAGCGCGTCGTAGCCGCAGCCTGTGTTCAGAGGCGTTGCGACTACCTCCAGAAGTGGGACTCACGTATTGATAACGGTGGATAAGCTCTCGCATATCCGTCGATGAATATTCGTACAGCTTCTTATTGTTGCCGAAAATGAAGACGGCGACATCGACGGAGCAGAGCACGGAAAGCTCATGAGCCTTCTTGAAAAGACCGCCCTTGCGCTTTAAGAAGGTGCTTTGTGCGCCAGTTAGTCGCGAACTTGAAGACCCCAAGATCTGGTGACCTGTAGCGGGTTTACTTACACAGAGCGATTCCTGTCATCCTTGATCGCCTTGATCTCAATCTTTCTTCGTCCCATGTTGAACGGTTGTGCAGTTCAAGTTGGAGAAAAGTGTCGCGTTTCCACGCGGGGAAGCTCAACGGTCGCGGCCAAGGAGATGTGGAAGATGCCTGAGACGTTGGGAGTGGAGCAAGGTGGAATTGGAACTGGGTCGCGCAGATCGTCGCAAAGAAAAGGAGTCGACAGTTTGACGCGGAGAAAGTCGAGCCACGATGTTGTGGTCAAGTCAAGTTAGAGTCAAGTTGAAGCGGTTGTAGTCGTGATCGTAAGCGAGAACAAAGAATAGTTCGAACGGCGTGGTAAAGTGGATGCTACCAAAGAACGCTTGAGGAAACGGAGAAATAAACCGAAAAAGTCGATGGATAAAACCGAGACAAGAGGAGCTGGTTGCGTGAGATGACGGAAGCGGCTGTCGCGGTGGCCGTGGGAGGTTGTTTAAGAGAAAAAAAAAGAGTGGGAGCGGGAGAGGATTTGATGAGGGAAGTGAACGAAGGTGGTTTGGCTTGCTCTGTTCTGCTCTGTGTTGCTTGGAGCTGGGACAAGCCGAAGTAGAAGTAATGGAACCTTTCAGTCAGTTGAAGGACCCCCAGGCCGTTGGCTGCCTTTGTAGCTTAGTGGCCGGCAGCTGGTGGAGGGGTACTTGGTGCAGTAGCGCGTCGACGGTATCTCTTCTTTAAGCTTGGCCTTTGGTGGTACCTCTTTTTTAGTCCCGAGGGGAGCGGGATAAGAGAGGGCACAGAGTGAGGCAGAGGATAAGTGACGCAGGCATGCGAGTCGCGTATATCATCAGATGTGATGCGCAGACGAGATGAAATTTTGAGTTCACGAGAGCCGTTGCGACGAGGAGACTAGGTTTAGATGAGATCTGCCCTTCAAGACCGTTGCGCGACGCGACGCGATAGCGATAGAAAAGTAAGATTTCAAGAGAGGGCTTGGGGGATATTTCCTGGCGCTTGCGCTTGCGCTTGAGAAAGGGGGGCAAAGAGTGGGAAAAACGAGCGACCCGTCAAGTTGAAGGTTTTGGTCTTGGGGATCGATAAGACGTCGATGGGGCTGAATCTGGCGTCTGTGGTTGGGATGGGAATAGAATAGATGGATGGCTTCTAATAATAGACGGATCGTGTTCACTTTCACTCGTGCGTGCGGGTGCGGGATGGAGAAAGCGACGGGAGGGAAAAAAAGAAGGCAGCATGGAACCCGCACGAAAAACCTCCTTGCTTAGATAAGGCGAGCGTGATTGGATACAGGTCAGACGGCTCACCGTCATGGTGGGTTTTAGTGGAGTAGGGCCTGGACTACGGCACTCGAGGCCCTGGAACGGTCCCCTAAAGAGGCGCCAACGTTCAGGGAGACAGACCAGGACGGGACGGGACAGCGGAATGGAACTTGGACAGTCAGTGGAAGTGGAGGTCCAACCACCGACTTTGGAAATAACATCCATCATTGACTCGACTTTTGTCGCACCACGTTGCTCTCTACCTGGGGCCTGTCTATGTCTATCTTTTACAGTGCAGTTGAAGGTATATCAGGTATAATATTGTTCTTGGCAGACGGAAGAATCTCAACCCCAAGTCCCTTCTCGAACAAATAAGAAGCTCTCACATCAACCACCAACCTCCCAATACAGCTCTTATCGTCTTGAAACCACAAAAGCCCAGGCCACATCCTGGTTCAAGTCAACGGAAACAACACATCAACTAGAGCAAACGAGGCTACGGCAACTCTTCCGGATATCGCTTCCTGTGTTTCATGCATCTTGACAGACAGGAAAGGAAGCTGAGCCTCTTTTGTTCCCACCCATTCCGCTGCAACGGCTTTCGTATTCCCACCACAGATTTTTGGCTGCTGCGTCTCTTAGCTCGAAGCTTGCCCTTGCGTCGATGATCATGGTCTGTTCTCTCCCACGAGTGGCTCTAAGCTTCGAGCTCTGTCCTCTCGATCGACACTAATCATGAATCTAACGAGTTGAGTCAGTATAGATAGACTCGTTGGACACGTCCGTGAAGCTACTGACATCGGTAAAGCTATAGCTTATCTCCTCTAACTCCCTGTCCCGTCCCCATCCCCTCATGACATATGCCAGAGACCCTAGTTCCCAACCGTCATTTTCCAGCTTCTAAAAATACAATTATGCATAGCAGCCTCACACCCGGGACCAGGTCATGCATCAACCATGCGGGCCAATTAGCCCAGCTTGTCAGGAGATTAACCCAGTTTATCAGTGGAGACACTATAATGGGGGCTAAATGTGCATCTCGAAATTTGCCCGCTTCTGAGACGTGAGAGGTCAACTGCACCACCAACAACTCATCACCTACGTATTTTAGACATCTTCACCGCATGCGACTCCATGGATACTCGGATCACTTCTTGTCACATCATTGTCAAGGATGCTAGTTGCAGAATTAGTAGACTCTCCCTACCTCTGCTTCGTCTAGGGTTCTCCGGCAATGGCTATCCGCCTTGTCAAGCATACGTAGCATCATGAAGTTCGGCAAACAAACAGGAACAAAGTTAATGTTTCAAATGATGTTATTAATAGCATGTTGTCAGAAGAACTGTCGAACGCAGTCTAGGTAAATGCAATATCTTTCCTGTTGCCATGCCATCCTTTTCCGTGAAGCAACAAGGATCCCAAACTCCATTTCAATGCCATCCGCGTCTGGTTTCGTGAAGGAGTACCAGAGCTTCCATAATGTACAGCTCACTTCCCTCCCCAAAGCCTTTTTGAACTAACTTAAAACCAAGGATATTAGTGCCACCACTTTCCTTCATGCTGATAATGAAGCCATATCGTCAACCACTCTTCAAAGTCGACGTCGTAGTTTTGGCTGATCGAGATCAAGCTCCCTGAATAAAAGCAGTAATCGGTTTCTAACTGGGCGATCCAGCGGCGCCTCCTGGAGCATTGTAGTTACCAAAGCCTCCGTGCTCAGCAGCGCCATTGTCCGCTTTCATCGTGCCGTTAAGCAGTGGACATAACCTTTGAGCAACAAGTTAGTAAAGAGTTTTGAAAAGACGTGTCAATCACAAAAGAAATGCTGTATGTGATGTGGTAGTCGTTGCACGAATTGGTCTTCTCAACGCCATCCACCTCCAGATCGCCACTTGGGCACCTTCCAGGCATTGCGGATGCGCTCAGCTTCACGTTGCGCACGCGCAATCTCTTGCTCGTAGGCTTTTCGCTCTTGGATGCGGCGCTTGAGTTCATCTTTGACTCTCTTCTGCTCAGCCTGTTCTTTGGCTTTGGCGGCTCGTTGCTCTTGAACTTGCCGGGCTTTGGCCTCACGCTCCTCTTGCTGCCGCTTGGCCTCCTCATCTTTCCGCTTGCGTTCTGCTTCTTTCTCTGCCGCTCGCCGCTCCTTTTGTAGTTGAAGAGCGATTGCCTTGTCCTCGCGAGCCTTTTCTTCAGCACGCCTTTTGGCATCTCGTGCCTTGCTTCTGTCGCATTGCTCCATGGCAAGTTGCAATTGGGACTTGCGCGAGCGACTGCGCTTCGCGTTGTCGGCCTCTAGAGGTGCACACCAATTGAACGACACAGGGGGAGGGGGAGAAACAAAGGGAAGTGATGATGGAGAATGGGGGCTCATACTTCTTGTTTGTCTTGATGTGACCGACTTGGCCACAATTGGCACACTTGCGGGTTGTTCCAGTTGGGACTTTATCGCCATTGACACTGGGTGACCCAGCATCTCCTGTGCTGGCCTTTTGGTGGAGCTCTTTTTGTTGCTCCCGAGCCTGTCGTCGAGCTTTGTTCTTCTCGAGTCGTTCGAGCTCCTTCTTGATTCTGTGTTACTGTTAGTATAGATCATAACAACATGACTCGAGAAGAAGACATACCTAATGCCTGCAAGACGGTCATGGTCGGCATTGCCTGTAGGACGCGAGCTGTAGATGCTGTTGAAAGATACACGTAAGCCGGTGCTCTAAACTCCAGTCCAGCAATGTCATTTCTTGAGCCAGGGGTGCCGACTCCGTAAGTTCGTCGACGTTTTCTTGTCACGACTCCCCTGCTCTGTGGCTGCTGAACTGCCTGGCGCGAGTTGGGTGGGTGCACGTACTCTCTCATCTCAAGATCCGCCTCTGTTCGCCGCTTCATATACTGCGAAATCACAACCGGATCGTGAACGACTTCGACTCGGTCTTGCATGCTGCCATCGGGCATTCGGATCTCTCGGGTTATGCGAATAGCGCGTCGTTGCTGTCGACTTGCCGAAGTCAAACCACTAATTTGGCTGGTACCGTCGTCGAACTGGGCTGGAGTCATTGCTGACTGAACGTTGAATCTGTCATCTTCATCTTCTGTTACTGCAACATCTTTGTCGTCATGCTCTTGACCATCTGAGAGTGTAGACTTTTGCTTCTCCCAAATTTCTCGAATACCTTCCTCGTACATTGCTTGCTGCTTTTTGACATTATAGGCGTGGCCACCATTAGCTCGCTTTTCACGCTCCATAGCATCTGCAGATGTAGCAAGCGGTCCCTGAACTGCCTCGATATATCCGCCCTTCATGGAGGTTCGAATGAAGGAGAAGCCAAGACCATGGCCTGTTGGGTCTCCTTCACCATGAAGTTGAAGCATGGCCTTTTGGGCACATGCATCGATGAAGGCCTTGGTTGTCTTCCATGGGGCCATCTTGTCCGCGAGAGTTTCTTCTTGCTTCTCTTGCTGCTTTTTGGCGCCCTTGGTGATCTTGCTGCCTTCATCCTCAACTTCGTCGTCGTCCCCATCTGCATCGTTGTTCTGAACATCTTCCTCAAGGGAAGCATTTCGAGGGTCGTATCCGGCGTCCTCAAGCTCCTTGATACCAAGTTGCATAGCATCAAGTAGACAGACCTCTTCCGGCTTGATCATGGATCGGATCGTGCTCTCATCAGGCAGTATTTCGCCAGGTTTCAGTCGCCACATGCCCTTCTCGCCGCTCTCCCTGTCGTACTGCAGAAATTCTTTGAGTTTTTGGCGATTTTGGGTATCAGTCGAGTCTGCAATATGCTTGGTGATGTCGGACAGTTGACAGTTGTCGGTATCGCTATGTCTTATCATGCGAAATGCGAGCATCTTCATCCTGTTCTTCGAGGCGTTCGTGACCTTGCGACTATGTGGTCCTGGAACCTCGACAGAAGGGAATTGTTGACCGACGACATAAAGATGATCGATCTTGTGCAGATACCACCTTGAACCATGTTCGCCAGTAGTGCTGCGCACAACCAAGAAGTCACTAC
The DNA here is from genome assembly GCA_013395995.1 of Fusarium pseudoanthophilum. Lineage (NCBI taxonomy): Eukaryota > Fungi > Ascomycota > Sordariomycetes > Hypocreales > Nectriaceae > Fusarium > Fusarium pseudoanthophilum. The sequence goes on along the minus strand of JAAOAR010000353.1, from coordinate 7,575 downwards.
CTCTTGGGTTATGCTTGAAGACTGGAGCTCGGTACATTTCGTTGTGCAATGTTGGCACAGTCTCACCAGGGTCGACAGTGCCGAAAAGGGAGAAGGGGGATCGATCTTCAGGAAGAAGCATGCGGTACTCTCCAAGTTCTTGTTTCGGGAGTTGCTCATCTTCGTTTGTGTCTTTCCGGCGATAGTAGTTAATCAAGCGGTTGCCCATGCCGAAGCTGCTGAGCACTCGTGGACGTTGTTCACAGTATTCGTAGAGAACAGCCGTTGAGTTGTCGTTAATACTCAAATCCTTGGACTTGAGGAAGACTTCGTGCGCTTTGCCCTTCATCTGCTTTCGCTTCTGGTGTGCAGGCTTGTCAAACTTGATGATATGACCAGCAAACTTCTTGTACCTGAAACGAGGGCGATGATACTCATCTGTCGTACCACCGAGCTTAACCTTGTAGTACGGCCATGAGAGCTTGATAGCGGGCATACTGTGCTCGACAGAAATGTTGCCGAGTGTAGCGCGGACCTTGCTTTGATGGTTTTCCTTCAAAGCCTCGTATGCCTCGTCGTTCGAGATGTTGAAACGATTGGAGACATCGCGGCCGAGGTTGCCGTTTGCCATGCGCTTTAGCTTGTTGTCTGTGCGGGGTCGCTTTGCATTTCGTTGGGTTTCTTGAGTTTCGATAAGGAGGTAAGGATCGCTCATATCCAGTTGCACTCTCTTGGCACCTCTGCGTGTGGCGTCTTCGAAGTTGTCGAAGGAGGGGGCGGCATAGCGGGGAATTTCTGGTAGACCAAGTTTGACTGTCTTGCGTTTCTTCGGTCGCGGTGGTCCTTCGTCGCCAAGGTCCATCAAGAATTCAGCATCCCATTCATCATCCTGCTCTTCAAACACGCGCTTCCGTGCTTGCTGTTCCTGCTGCTCGGCGGCTTGTCGGGCCTTGAAATCAGCTTCGATAGCCTCAATGCTGGCACCCCAATCTTCGCAGGCAAGCTCGATATCACGTAGGGTGAAGCCAGCAACCGTTTCGGAATCGGATTCTTGATCGAGGTCAAACTGGACATTATCTTCGGCTTGATCTTCTTGGTCCATGCCACAGTACACCAGACCTCTCTCCTCGCCCTGCCTAGGTTTGCGGGTGATGGTTGCAGTGCCTGGGATACGGAACAGCTTCTCTTGATCGGGAGCGAGTTCGAGTGTAAGTTTGCTGGTGACGAGCTGCTTGGGCTTTTTGACGGGTTTCTTCTCCTTCCAAGTGGCCTTCTTGGCTGGCAGTAGTTCACTCCATGTCAAGATGTGCCCCTTCTTGAAAGCAGGCCATGTGGCTTTTAGGAGGTCCTCGACGGTCTCAGCGGGTGCGGGAATGTCATGATCCTGATTATCGAGATGTGGCTCGGGGTCGAAGTTGATGCCAGGAAAGCTTAGACTCGCATCGAGAGGTTGGGTGTCGTCGGTGGTATCGGCATCGCGAATCTGCGGTGCTGGGGAAGAGTGACCTAGAATTGGATCTGGAGAAGATCCCTCTCCGAAGAGGTCGTCGGGATCATGGCTGGTTCCGCCATCGTCCGTGAGGCCAGGCATCTCCATAGAAACGCCAGCGCTGGGCTCCTCCTCGTCTGGTAAATCATCGTCACTGATATCTTCGTAATCCTCTGCATCATCCGCCTTGCCAGACTGATCGAATTCGGCATTGTCGAGGATGATGCCGCCTCCGTTGTTTTGCGAATCTCCCAGTAGTTTCGCGATTTCTCGATCATCGGCGGCGTCCTGGGCCTTCCAGGCGTTCTCGTCAAAGGACGAGAAATCGTTCTCCTCAGCCATGATCGCGGTGTCGCAATCGTGAAATCAGATCACTAAGAGGCCGCGGAAGTGTCGTTATTCTTATAACATAATTTTATCGCGTCGCTGGTGATCGGCCGTCGCTCGGCGAGTCGTGGCTGTCGTGTGAAGATTGAAGAGAGGGAATTCGTGTTTGCGTTGAGCTGAGTTGTTCACGGTTGCGTTCTCCATGGAAGATGCCCGGGAGCCTGAGATTGAGCGCGGAGTCAGCCAATCAACGTCGAGATAGGATGGAAGATGCTGAAAGGCCAGTGCTTGGATTCCGAGGTGGGGCGGCGTAGAGTGGCGTGCAGGTCCCCACTTCAACACCATTGTCGCAACAAAGAACAATTAACGTGTGAATGTCAATAGAAACTCACCTTGATGTTCTAATGTTGCATTACAAGCCTCACAGCCAGTGCTGCCACTGCCATGAACTGCCTTGATAATTAGCTTTTGAGTTGCTGAGTATAATGTGAAGCTGAAATCTGGAGACTTTGTCAGGATTATTCTGGTGAATTAGCATTGGACTTACAAAGCGAGTCTCCAAAGAGCACAAGATAGTTGTAATAAGATCAAATGCAATATCTTAAATAGATGTACCAGTGAGTGATTTTAATTAAAGTTGATGTGGTGTCTTGAAAGAATGAAGTTACGTGGGAGCAAACTCACCAATTTATAGAACGATCGGGAATGGAGGGTGTGAATCACTACATCATGACTGGTATCTTCTAGGTTACGAACTTAAATAATGGATGCGAATCGAAGAAAGTAATCCCTAATTATCTAATTATTAAATGCATAATGTATTATGTTACCTAGATAGGTATACAAAGAGTAGGTAGATCAAGAGCGTAGCTAGTTCACGAGTATGCTCAATGCTGGGAGGATCACGGCCATAAGCTCGACTCATCAAGAGACGAAGCATAAAATTATGGCTCCCTCCAACTTACTCGCCAAAGAGATTAATGATAGAACATAAAAGTGTTAGGCGTCCCAGCCCTAGGTAAAGAATGTGAGTAAAGTTCGTCAATAAGCTCAAGGCCATGCAGGCATCAACAGACCATCTATCGCCTGCCCCCTCTGCTTTAAAGAACGGAGGAATCGGGAGCGGAATGGGAGAACATTAAGACAGTGCATAGGAACGGACTTCGTATATTCCCAACTCTACGTGGCTCGGGCGGCTCGTCTTGGGCTGCCGTGAATGAACTCACGATCTGTTCCTCACGGCACTGAAGTATGCTCATCGACATCCCCAAACACATTTGACTTGCAGCCTTACAAGGGCATTATTGACAGCTTGACTAGAAGGCGACTGTACCGTCGATACATCACGGACGGAGGAGCATTCGAGAAAGGTGGTAGCGAGTATAAGCACCGCTCGATATCAAGATATAAGCGTTGCTTTGGATCGTTCTTTAGATGGCAATCGGCATTCACAAATTGGTCTTCATGTTCGAGTTTGCTTGCCGTCTTCGCTCTATCAGGGAACATCTGTATTAAGTCACTGACATAGTCACAACTGGCCATAATGACGGTAAGCTACCTGTTGAAGAAACTCTGCGTCCACAGAAAGAGGGTAGATAGAAGGCCACTACCTTATGTAACACATGTCAATTCTCTACATCGTAATTGAAACCCGCCATTGTTCCACCTTTGAAGTTCCGGGTAGCCGAAACACCACTTTGACACTTGACGATTCTGACGTGACACACTCATTGCCGACATCATAGTCCAGTGAAGGAGAACTTAAGAAAGCCAGAAGGATTTTGGCTTTTATTAAGCGAGTAAGATACAAATAGTCTAAAGACCTGCTGTTCATTACGATGAACAGCGTTATAGAGTTTGGCGGTTGGCACAAGACTTCATCGGCGGGCAATGAAGGATGTAGACACGTTACTACTCCATCAATATTGGAGAGAATCATCTATCAAATCTCTCATGATAACAGCTGTACTAGTTTTAAGGCGTTTTTGGTAGCAAAGCAGGAATAAGAAATCTGGTCAAGGTGCTGTGATTGAGCAACCTGCAACTGCGCCCACCATCTCAACACCTCCCTTCAATCCGGTCAAGCATATATGAACTCACGCAACCTGCATATAAGCGCCATGAGCTGTCATTGTAATTTCAAAATTACAATCCCCATTTCGCTTGCTTCAAAAGATCCCCAAAAACACAGCTCAATTTGGTCATACACAGCGCCCACACGAAAACATGCTTTCATAGCGAAATCTACCCTCCATAATACACAATCATCACTAAGATCAACCCTCTATAATACCAGAAGTTACAACATGATTCGATGGATAATCACAAATGACGCAAAAGCTCGGCGGATTCCTAATTGGGGAGTATCATGACAGGGCGGCATTGCATGGAACAAATCCTACACAACATAAGCATAATATTTTTGGCCCCCAATCGTTTATCTCAACGACGACCAACTTTTGGAAACAACGGTCTGTAAATCGTGGCACCATAGATGTATCGGGAGCAATTGACTTGGACAGTGATGTAAGCTTGCGCAGGGATGATGTGAGGAGATGGAGTCTGCCTTGATTGTTTTCCTCTATTAATGCTGTGGACGTCACACTGAGGCCTGTTGGTGTAGTCATGAATAGTACGCCGTTGATGGAACGTGTTGAGAAAAGGATACAATGTATTTCTAACAAGTTCCGTTCGTCGTATAATGCATGACGAATACTGAATGCTTCAATAACAATAATAAGTACAAAGGATTTTGAAGTCAATAGTGCCACTCTGCTGTTACGCCATCAATAACACCGTTACATCCATAAACTCATTAGACTTGCGCAGCCCGGTTTGCGCGGTTTCTGCGGGTTTTGTGACCCGTGCAATAATATATCAATCCGCCAATAATCGCGATAAAGAGGATCAACCACTAGATGGCATTCATGACTATTGCCGCGATGATCATCCCCATGACACCCTTGCTGACATTCTCAACATGGTGGATTGTTGGGAATTGCCGTCTTGACAATGCTCCATTCTCTGATGCATCCTCGTCAGGGAGAGCTGTGTCGTTGGGCAGAGTTCCGTTGATGAGGATTGTCATTGTGCCGTTGACCTCTGCAACATTGACGATGGACTTGTTAAGTGCGTCGTAGCTTCCGTTTCCGATGAGTTCGTCGAAGTATTGGGTGCTGTTGTTGTCGTCGCACGCACAATACTCATATCGCGAGCATCCACAGAGGACGTCACGTTCTTCGTCCCTGTCGCTTGTGTCGTTGTGGTAATGATAGGGATGCGAGTAAGGATACATGTATGCACCGTAGAGCCAAACGCCAGGCCAGAATGCCAGAGCTGCACCACCTAGAGGGAAAGGTGCAATTCTTCCGGGACTTGAGACGCCGGACCTGTAAGGTTTTGAAGAACCACCGGGGTAGTATCGACCTCCCGCAAAGCTGGGTTGCGGACCGACGCCACGAGAGCCGCCGCTGCCGGAGCTACGGGAGCCACCGCTGCCTGATGATGAACCTGGACGAGATGATGAGCCTCTTGAACCACTACCGCTACTGCTGCTTCCACGGGAACTCCCACCTCTGTTTCCGCTGCCAGATGATCCTCTTGAACCTCCGCCGCTGGAACCTCCGCGGCCTCCACCGCCGCCGCCGCCACGGCGCTTGTAAAGCTCGTGCCCAGAACTGCCTTGCCCAGAACAGGTTTGCCCAGAACGGCCTTGCGGATAACAACAGCCTCGTCCATAACAGGGGGCTTTCCCAGACTCGAGGCCCTCTATGTCGTTGCGTTCTATGTGGCGGGGTGCATGGGTGACCGACGCGATCGTCGACGTGAGGAGTGTGAATAGCACGACTGCGAAGTCTGGTCTCATTGTGGGCCAAGTTGTCTTGATATGACGATAGAATGCAGGTAGGTGTAGGCGAGGTGAAACAAAGAAGTGCGGATTGTGGAGTGGAAACCAGATTTAAGTGAAAGACGAAATGATATCGGAATAGAAAATGTCAAACTGACGATGAAAACCAAGAAAGTCGTGAGTTTGTGTTTGGGGGATGTAAGTTGATGGAAGAGTCTGAAGTGGGCAGTCCAAGGTTTAATACCCGAAATCCGAATTCAGGAAGGGTAGGTAAGACTGAATTGATGACGGGGGTAATTGCAGGGATCCACAAGGCGTGCTTTCTCTTCTGGGTTCGAAGGCTGTGACGGAGGCAACAACGACAGAAGATCACGGGGGTTGACCTTCTATGATGAGGTTCAAGGGGCGAATGAGGTAAACAGAAATGATGATGTCGCTCTTTCTAGAAGGATTGGGGGCGACGATCGACCGCTAAACAGCAAGAGCAAGCGGTCTTGGCTGGCCTGTGGATGAGGTCACTGCACTGAGCGACCGGGTTTGGCAGGCAGCTCCTTCGAGGCGATGACTGACTTGATTGATTGAGAAGAAGGAAATTACCAAGGCAGGAGGAATTGGGTTCTTTATCTTCTAGTCTAAGGAGGTGATTCACTGTAGGGAGCGGAAAGAGCACTGGTCTTTGGCGTACCTTAGTCTTAGCTCCGACGAGCTGAAAAGAAGCCAATCTCTGAAAACAGATTGAGTTAGCTCCTGCCAAAAAAGTGCTTTGACTTTTGTTGTTTTTGGCGGAGACAAAAAGCAGCCCTACCAAAGTGGCTTAGCTAGGGGAACCATTCACAGCGGTGTAATTACTTTGGAGTGTGTTTGTGGTGGTTTGCTGCATTACAGAGGCGCGCATCAATTCAACAGACAAAGAAATGGAATGTAGGGTTGAATGCCTTGGCTCAGCCTTAATAACAATACAAGCTTTCATTTAGCGAAACAGCAAATCTCTCTAATGTTGATGCTGGTCAATACTTTGTTGGGTTTCAGTGGTAAGTTGGCGAAGGGGGATTTAGGCACCCCCTGGATTTAGGCCCCCCTAGCTAGTATAGCTTTTCTAATAATATAATTAGCTTACTTAAATACTATATATAATAGGCTAGGCTTAAAAGGGTATAAAAGACCCTCTTTTTTATTATAGCTTAATTTTAGTATTTTAATTTCTTTTTTATATTTAATTAATTAATTATACTTTATTATATAAAAAAAGCCTTTTAGATTATATTATTAAAAGTCTAATTTAATAAGCTAAGCTAAAAAGAAGCTAGTTAGTAATATAATATTTTAAGGGGTACTTTATATACCTAACTTAAAGGTAAATTAAGTTATATAACTAGTTATAAGATTAACTAATACCTTTTAAATAATTAAAAAGAATATTTAGCTAAATAGATCTAGATTTAAAATATATTAAGCTTAGCCTTAATTTACTAATAAATCTATATATTTATAATAAGATTACTTTAGATTTAAAGAAATTATATTTTATTAAGTAAAGGCTAGATATATTAGTTTATTTTTTAATATAAATTAATTAAAACCTTTTTAATAGTTAAAATTAATTTAATCTAGATTAATAGTATAATATTTAAAGTAATTAAAAAGATCTTTAAATACTTTAGTTATTTATTAATTTAAAAAATCCTTAACTAAAATAAGTAAAATTTAAATAAATATAGCTTAATTAAAGAAATAGAAGTTAATAGGCTTATAATTAGTTAATTAAAAAAAAGGAAATCTTTCTATAAATATTTAAAGTTATATATATAGATCTTAATCCTTAAAATAATAAATACTAAGGGAAAATTCCTTAACCTTTATATTATTTTCTTAAATAAAAAGGTCTAAGCTTAATAGTTTTATATATACTTATTTTAATATAAAAAGTAAAAAT